>JACEFZ010012092.1:0-49118 GCA_014155875.1 Cepaea nemoralis
GGGAGGCAGTAGTTTATGTGTGCAACTAGTCACAGACTGCCTCTTGGGAGGCAGTAGTTTATGTGTGCAAACTAGTCCACAGATGCCCTCTTGGGGGTCAGTAGTTTATGTGTGCAACTAGTCACAGACTGCCCTCTGTCAGTAGTTTATGTGTGCAATAGTCCACAGTGCCCTTGTCAGAGTTATGCAACTAGTCCACAGACTGCCCTCTTGGGGGGCAGTAGGTTTATGTGTGCAACTAGTCCACAGGACTGCCCTCTTGGGAGCAGTAGTTAGTGTGTGCACAGATGTGCAAACTAGTCCACAGACTGCCTCTTGGGAGCAGTAGTTTATGTGTGCAACTAGTCCACAGACTGCCCTCTTGGAGCAGTAGTTTAGTGTGCAACTAGTCACAGACCCTCTGGGAGCCAGAGTTTAGTGTGCAACTAGTCACAGACTGCCTCTTGGGGTCAGTAGTGTTATGTGTGCAACTAGTCCACAGACTGCCCTCTTGGGAGCCAGTAGTTTATGTGTGCAACTAGTCCACAGACTGCCTCTTGGAGCCAGTAGTTTATGTGGCAACTAGTCACACAGGACTGCCCTCTTGGGAAGCCAGTAGTTTATGTGTGCAACTCAGTCCACAGACTGCCCTCTTGGGAGGCAGTAGTTTATGTGTGCACTAGTCACAGACTGGCCCTCTTGGGACGCAGTAGTTATGTGTGCAAACTAGTCCACGACTGCCCTCTTGAGAGCAGTAGTTTATGTGTGCAACTAGTCCACAGACTGCCCTATGGGAGCAGTAGTTTATGTGTGCAACTAGTCCACAGATGCCCTCTTGGGAGCCAGTAGTTTATGTGTGCAACTAGTCCACAGACTACCCTCTGGGAGCCGTAGTTTATGTAGTTGTGCAACAGTCACAGACTGCCACCTTAGGAGGCAGTAGTGTATGTGTGCAATCGTCCACAGACTGCCCTCTTGGGAGTCAGTAGTTTATGTTTGCAAAACTAGTCTG
Source organism: Cepaea nemoralis (assembly GCA_014155875.1). NCBI lineage: Eukaryota > Metazoa > Mollusca > Gastropoda > Stylommatophora > Helicidae > Cepaea > Cepaea nemoralis. The sequence goes on from JACEFZ010012092.1 coordinate 992, forward strand.
CCCTTTGGGAGGCAGTAGTTTATCTAGTCGTGCAACTAGTCCACAGACTTGCCCTCTTTGGGAGGCCAGTAGTTTTATGTGTGCAACTTAGTCCACAGGACTTGCCCTCTTGGGAGGCTCAGTAGTTTTATCGTGTGCAACTAGTTCCAATACTGCCCTTCTTGGGACCTGGCCAGTAGTTTATGTGTGCAACTAGTCCACAGACTGCCTCTCTGGGAGACCAGTCGTAGGTTTATGTGTCGCAACTAGTCCACAGGACTGGCCCTCTTGGGAGGCCAGTAGTGTTCTGTGTGCAACTAGTCCACAGACTGCCCTTCTGGGAGACAGTTCAGTTTAATGTGTGCAACTATTCCACAGGACTTGCCCTTTTGGGAGGCCAGGTAGTTTATGTGTGGCAAACTAGTTCCACAGACTGCCTCTTGGGAGGCCAGTAGTTTATGTGTGCAACTAGTCCACAGTACTGCCCATCTTGGGAGGCAGTAGTTTCTGTGTGCAACTAGTCACAGGACTGCCCTCTTGGGAGGTCAGTAGTTATGTGTGCACTAGTCAACAGACTGCCCTCTTGGGAGTCAGTAGTTTATGTGTGCAACTAGTCCACAGACTGCCCTCTTGGGAGGCAGTAGTTTATGTGTGCAACTAGTCCACAGACTGCCCTCTTGGGAGTCAGTAGTTTATGTGTGCAACTAGTCCACAGACTGCCCTCTTGGGAGTCAGTAGTTTATGTGTGCAACTAGTCCACAGACTGCCCTCTTGGGAGTCAGTAGTTTATGTGTGCAACTAGTCCACAGACTGCCCTCTTGGGAGTCAGTAGTTTATGTGTGCAACTAGTCCACAGACTGCCCTCTTGGGAGCAGTAGTTTATGTGTGCAACTAGTCCACAGACTGCCCTCTTGGGAGGCAGTAGTTTATGTGTGCAACTAGTCCACAGACTGCCCTCTTGGGAGCGCAGTAGTTTATGTGTGCAACTAGTCCACAGACTGCCCTCTTGGGAGGCAGTAGTTTATGTGTGCAACTAGTCCACAGACTGCCCTCTTGGGAGGCCAGTAGTTTATGTGTGCAACTAGTCCACAGACTGCCCTCTTGGGGGCCAAGTAGTTTACGTGTGCAACTAGTCCACAGACTGCCCTCTTGGGGGTCACAGTAGTTTTACGTGTGCAACTAGTCACAGACTGCCTGTCTTGGGGGTCAGTAGTTTACGTGTGCAACTAGTCCACAGACCTGCCTCTCTGGTGCTGGTAGTTTACGTGTGCAACTAGTCCACCAGACTGCCTCTTGGAGCCAGTAGTTTACGTGTCGCAACTAGTCACATTCTGACCTCTTGGGAGCCAGTAGTTTACGTGTGCAACTAGTCCACAGACTGCCCTCTTGGGAGCCAGTAGTTTACGTGGTGCAACCTAGTCCACAAGACTGCCCTCTTTGGGAGCCAGTAGTTTACGTGTGCAACAGTCACAGACTGCCCTCTGGGAGCCAGTAGTTTACGTGTGCAACTAGTCCACAGACTGCCCTCTTGGGAGCCAGTAGTTTACGTGTGCAACTAGTCCACAGACTGCCCTCTTGGGAGCCAGTAGTTTACGTGTGCAACTAGTCCACAGACTGCCCTCTTGGGAGCCAGTAGTTTATGTGTGCAACTAGTCCACAGACTGCCCTCTTGGGAGCCAGTAGTTATGTGTGCAACTAGTCCACAGACTGCCCTCTTGGGAGGCAGTAGTTTATGTGTGCAACTAGTCCACAGACTGCCCTCTTGGGAGTCAGTAGTTTATGTGTGCAACTAGTCCACAGACTGCCCTCTTGGGAGGCAGTAGTTTATGTGTGCAACTAGTCCACAGACTGCCCTCTTGGGGGTCAGTAGTTTATGTGTGCAACTAGTCCACAGACTGCCCTCTTGGGAGTCAGTAGTTTATGTGTGCAACTAGTCCACAGACTGCCCTCTTGGGGGTCAGTAGTTTATGTGTGCAACTAGTCCACAGACTGCCCTCTTGGGGGTCAGTAGTTTATGTGTGCAACTAGTACACAGACTGCCCTCCTGGGGGTCAGTAGTTTATGTGTGCAACTAGTACACAGACTGCCCTCTTGGAGGTCAGTAGTTTATGTGTGCAACTAGTCCACAGACTGCCCTCTTGGGGGTCAGTAGTTTATGTGTGCAACTAGTACACAAACTGCCCTCTTGGGAGTCAGTAGTTTATGTGTGCAACTAGTCCACAGACTGCCCTCTTGGGAGTCAGTAGTTTATGTGTGCAACTAGTCCACAGACTGCCCTCTTGGGAGCCAGTAGTTTATGTGTGCAACTAGTCCACAGACTGCCCTCTTGGGAGTCAGTAGTTTATGTGTGCAACTAGTCCACAGACTGCCCTCTTGGGAGCCAGTAGTTTATGTGTGCAACTAGTCCACAGACTGCCCTCTTGGGAGGCAGTAGTTTATGTGTGCAACTAGTCCACAGACTGCCCTCTTGGGAGCAGTAGTTTATGTGTGCAACTAGTCCACAGACTGCCCTCTTGGGAGCCAGTAGTTTATGTGTGCAACTAGTCCACAGACTGCCCTCTTGGGAGCCAGTAGTTTATGTGTGCAACTAGTCCACAGACTGCCCTCTTGGGAGGCAGTAGTTTATGTGTGCAACTAGTCCACAGACTGCCCTCTTGGGAGCCAGTAGTTTATGTGTGCAACTAGTCCACAGACTGCCCTCTTGGGAGGCAGTAGTTATGTGTGCAACTAGTCCACAGACTGCCTCTTGGGAGGCAGTAGTTTATGTGTGCAACTAGTCCACAGACTGCCCTCTTGGGAGGCAGTAGTTTATGTGTGCAACTAGTCCACAGACTGCCCTCTTGGGAGCCAGTAGTTTATGTGTGCAACTAGTCCACAGACTGCCCTCTTGGGAGTCAGTAGTTTATGTGTGCAACTAGTCCACAGACTGCCCTCTTGGGAGTCAGTAGTTTATGTGTGCAACTAGTCCACAGACTGCCCTCTTGGGAGGCAGTAGTTTATGTGTGCAACTAGTCCACAGACTGCCCTCTTGGGAGTCAGTAGTTTATGTGTGCAACTAGTCCACAGACTGCCCTCTTGGGAGGCCAGTAGTTTATGTGTGCAACTAGTCCACAGGCTGCCCTCTTGGGAGGCAGTAGTTTATGTGTGCAACTAGTCCACAGGCTGCCCTCTTGGGAGGCAGTAGTTTATGTGTGCAACTAGTCCACAGGCTGCCCTCTTGGGAGGCAGTAGTTTATGTGTGCAACTAGTCCACAGACTGCCCTCTTGGGAGCAGTAGTTTATGTGTGCAACTAGTCCACAGACTGCCCCTCTTGGGAGCAGTAGTTTATGTGTGCGACTAGTCCACAGACTGCCCTCTTGGGAGGCAGTAGTTTACGTGTGCAACTAGTCCACAGACTGCCCTCTTGGGAGCCAGTAGTTTACGTGTGCAACTAGTCCACAGACTGCCCTCTTGGGAGCCAGTAGTTTACGTGTGCAACTAGTCCACAGACTGCCCTCTTGGGAGCCAGTAGTTTTACTGTGTGCAACTAGTCCACAGGACTGCCCTCTTGGGAGGCAGTAGTTTATGTGTGCAACTAGTCCACAGACTGCCCTCTTGGGAGCCAGTAGTTTATGCCGTGCAACTAGTCCACAGACTGCCCTCTTGGGAGCCAGTATTTTATGGTGCAACTAGTCCACAGACTGCCCTCTTGGGAGCCAGTAGTTTACGTGTGCAACTAGTCCACAGACTGCCCTCTTGGGAGCCAGTAGTTTACGCGTGCAACTAGTCCACAGACTGCCCTCTTGGGAGGCAGTAGTTTATGCGTGCAACTAGTCCACAGACTGCCCTCTTGGGAGTCAGTATTTTATGCGTGCAACTAGTCCACAGACTGCCCTCTTGGGAGTCAGTAGTTTATGTGAGCAACTAGTCCACAGACTGCCCTCTTGGGAGGCAGTAGTTTATGTGTGCAACTAGTGCACAGACTGCCCTCTTGGGAGGCAGTAGTTTATGTGTGCAACTAGTCCACAGACTGCCCTCTTGGGAGTCAGTAGTGTATGTGTGCAACTAGTGTGTGTGCAACTAGTGCACAGACTGTCCTCTTGGGAGTCAGTAGTTTATGTGTGCAACTAGTCCACAGACTGCCCTCTTGGGAGTCAGTAGTTTATGTGTGCAACTAGTCCACAGACTGCCCTCTTGGGAGGCAGTAGTTTATGTGTGCAACTAGTCCACAGACTGCCCTCTTGGGAGCCAGTAGTTTATGTGTGCAACTAGTCCACAGACTGCCCTCTTGGGAGCCAGTAGTTTATGTGTGCAACTAGTCCACAGACTGCCCTCTTGGGAGGCAGTAGTTTATGTGTGCAACTAGTCCACAGACTGCCCTCTTGGGAGCCAGTAGTTTATGTGTGCAACTAGTCCACAGACTGCCTTCTTGGGAGCCAGTATTTTATGCGTGCAACTAGTACACAGACTGCCCTCTTGGGAGGCAGTAGTTTATGTGTGCAACTAGTACACAGACTGCCCTCTTGGGAGTCAGTAGTTTATGTGTGCAACTAGTCCACAGACTGCCCTCTTGGGAGCCAGTAGTTTATGTGTGCAACTAGTCCACAGACTGCCCTCTTGGGAGCCAGTAGTTTACGTGGTGCAACTAGTCCACAGACTGCCCTCTTGGGAGCCAGTAGTTTACGTGTGCAACTAGTCCACAGACTGCCCTCTTGGGAGCCAGTAGTTTACGTGTGCAACTAGTCCACAGACTGCCCTCTTGGGAGCCAGTAGTTTACGTGTGGCAACTAGTCCACAGACTGCCCTCTTGGGAGCCAGTAGTTTACGTGTGCAACTAGTCCACAGACTGCCCTCTTGGGAGCCAGTAGTTTACGTGTGCAACTAGTCCACAGACTGCCCTCTTGGGAGCCAGTAGTTTACGTGTGCAACTAGTCCACAGACTGCCCTCTTGGGAGGCAGTAGTTTACGTGTGCAACTAGTCCACAGACTGCCCTCTTGGGAGCCAGTAGTTTACGTGTGCAACTAGTCCACAGACTGCCCTCTTGGGAGCCAGTAGTTTACGTGTGCAACTAGTCCACAGACTGCCCTCTTGGGAGCCAGTAGTTTAGTGTGCAACTAGTCCACAGACTGCCCTCTTGGGAGGTCAGTAGTTTATGTGTGCAACTAGTCCACAGACTGCCCTCTTGGGAGTCAGTAGTTTATGTGTGCAACTAGTCCACAGACTGCCCTCTTGGGAGGTCCAGTAGTTTATGTGTGCAACTAGTCCACAGACTGCCCTCTTGGGAGCAGTAGTTTATGTGTGCAACTAGTCCACAGACTGCCCTCTTGGGAGGCAGTAGTTTATGTGTGCAACTAGTCCACAGACTGCCCTCTTGGGAGGTCAGTAGTTTATGTGTGCAACTAGTCCACAGACTGCCCTCCTTGGGAGGTCAGTAGTTTATGTGTGCAACTAGTCCACAGACTGCCCTCTTGGGAGTCAGTAGTTTATGTGTGCAACTAGTCCACAGACTGCCCTCTTGGGAGTCAGTAGTTTATGTGTGCAACTAGTCCACAGACTGCCCTCTTGGGAGTCAGTAGTTTATGTGTGCAACTAGTCCACAGACTGCCCTCTGGGGAGTCAGTAGTTTATGTGTGCAACTAGTCCACAGACTGCCCTCTTGGGAGGCAGTAGTTTATGTGTGCAACTAGTCCACAGACTGCCCTCTTGGGAGGCAGTAGTTTATGTGTGCAACTAGTCCACAGACTGCCCTCTTGGGAGGCAGTAGTTTATGTGTGCAACTAGTCCACAGACTGCCCTCTTGGGAGGCAGTAGGTTATGTGTGCAACTAGTCCACAGACTGCCCTCTTGTGAGCAGTAGTTTATGTGTGCAACTAGTCCACAGACTGCCCTCTTGGGAGGCATAGTTAGTTTATGTGTGCAACTAGTCCACAGACTGCCCTCTTGGGAGCAGTAGTTTATGTGTGCAACTAGTCCACAGACTGCCCTCTTGGGAGCAGTAGTTTATGTGTGCAACTAGTCCACAGACTGCCCTCTTGGGAGGCAGTAGTTTATGTGTGCAACTAGTCCACAGACTGCCCTCTGGGAGGCAGTAGTTTATGTGTGCAACTAGTCCACAGGCTGCCCTCTTGGGAGGCAGTAGTTTATGTGTGCAACTAGTCCACAGGCTGCCCTCTTGGGAGGCAGTAGTTTATGTGTGCAACTAGTCCACAGGCTGCCCTCTTGGGAGGCAGTAGTTTATGTGTGCAACTAGTCCACAGACTGCCCTCTTGTGAGCCAGTAGTTTATGTGTGCAACTAGTCCACAGACTGCCCTCTTGTTAGCCAGTAGTTTATGTGTGCAACTTGTCCACAGACTGCCCTCTTGGGAGCCAGTAGTTTATGTGTGCAACTAGTCCACAGACTACCCTCTTGGGAGCAGTAGTTTATGTGTGCAACTAGTCCACAGACTGCCCTCTTGGGAGGCCAGTAGTTTATGTGTGCAACTAGTCCACAGACTGCCCTCTTGGGAGGCCAGTAGTTTATGTGTGCAACTAGTCCACAGACTGCCCTCTTGGGAGCCAGTAGTTTATGTGTGCAACTAGTCCACAGACTGCCCTCTTGGGAGCCAGTAGTTTATGTGTGCAACTAGTCCACAGACTGCCCTCTTGGGAGCCAGTAGTTTATGTGTGCAACTAGTCCACAGACTGCCCTCTTGGGAGGCAGTAGTTTATGTGTGCAACTAGTCCACAGACTGCCCTCTTGGGAGGCAGTAGTTTATGTGTGCAACTAGTCCACAGACTGCCCTCTTGGGAGGCAGTCGTTTATGTGTGCAACTAGTCCACAGACTGCCCTCTTGGGAGCCAGTAGTTTATGTGTGCAAATAGTCCACAGACTGCCCTCTTGGGAGGCAGTAGTTTATGTGTGCAACTAGTCCGCAGACTGCCCTCTTGGGAGGCAGTAGTTTATGTGTGCAACTAGTCCACAGACTGCCCTCTTGGGAGGCAGTAGTTTATGTGTGCAACTAGTCCACAGGCTGCCCTCTTGGGAGGCAGTAGTTTATGTGTGCAACTAGTCCACAGGCTGCCCTCTTGGGAGGCAGTAGTTTATGTGTGCAACTAGTCCACAGGCTGCCCTCTTGGGAGGCAGTAGTTTATGTGTGCAACTAGTCCACAGACTGCCCTCTTGGGAGCAGTAGTTTATGTGGTGCAACTAGTCCACAGACTGCACTCTTGGGAGGCAGTAGTTTATGTGTGCAAACTAGTCCCAGACTGCCCTCTTGGGAGACAGTAGTTTATGTGTGCAACTAGTCACAGACTGCCCTCTTGGGAGCCAGAGTTTATGTGTGCAACTAGTCCACAGACTGCCCTCTTGGGAAGCCAGTAGTTATGTGTGCAACTAGTCCAAGGATGCCCTCTTGGGGAGTCAGTAGTTATGTGTGCAACTAGTCCACAGACTGCCCCTCTTGGGAGCAGTAGTTTATGTGTGCAACTAGTCCACAGACTGCCCTCTTGGGAGCCAGTAGTTTATGTGTGCAACTAGTCCACAGACTGGCCCTCTTAGGAGCATGTAGTTTATGGTGCAACTAGTCCACAGACTGCCCTCTGGGAGTCAGGTAGTTTATCGCGTGCAACTAGTCCACAGACTCGCCCTCTTGGGAGTCAGTAGTTTATGTGAGCAACTAGTCCACAGACTGCCCTCTTGGGAGGCAGTAGTTTATGTGTGCAACTAGTGCACAGACTGCCCTCTTGGGAGGCAGTAGTTTATGTGTGCAACTAGTGCACAGACTGCCCTCTTGGGATTCAGTAGTGTATGTGTGCAACTAGTGTGTGTGCAACTAGTGCACAGACTGTCCTCTTGGGAGTCAGTAGTTTATGTGTGCAACTAGTGCACAGACTGCCCTCTTGGGAGTCAGTAGTTTATGTGTGCAACTAGTCCACAGACTGCCCTCTTGGGAGGCAGTAGTTTATGTGTGCAACTAGTCCACAGACTGCCCTCTTGGGAGCCAGTAGTTTATGTGTGCAACTAGTTCACAGACTGCCCTCTTGGGAGCCAGTAGTTTATGTGTGCAACTAGTCCACAGACTGCCCTCTTTGGAGCCAGTAGTTTATGTGTGCAACTAGTCCACAGACTGCCCTCTTGGGAGCCAGTAGTTTATGTGTGCAACTAGTCCACAGGACTGCCCGCTTGGGAGGCAGTAGTTTATGTGTGCAACTAGTCCACAGACTGCCCTCTTGGGAGCAGTAGTTTATGTCGTGCAACTAGTCCACAGACTGCCCTCTTGGGAGTCCAGTAGTTTATGTGTGCAACTAGTACACAGACTGCCCTCTTGGGAGCAGTAGTTTATGTGTGCAACTAGTCCACAGACTGCCCTCTTGGGAGTCAGTAGTTTATGTGTGCAACTAGTCCACAGACTGCCCTCTTGGGAGTCAGTAGTTTATGTGTGCAACTAGTCCACAGACTGCCCTCTTGGGAGTCAGTAGTTTATGTGTGCAACTAGTCCACAGACTGCCCTCTTGGGAGTCAGTAGTTTATGTGTGCAACTAGTCCACAGACTGCCCTCTTGGGAGTCAGTAGTTTATGTGTGCAACTAGTCCACAGACTGCCCTCTTGGGAGGCAGTAGTTTATGTGTGCAACTAGTCCACAGACTGCCCCCTTGTTAGGCAGTAGTTTATGTGTGCAACTAGTCCACAGACTGCCCTCCTTGGGAGCCAGTAGTTTATGTGTGCAACTAGTCCCAGACTGCCCTCTTGGAGGCAGTAGTTTATGTGTGCAACTAGTCCACAGACTGCCCTCTTGGGAGGCAGTAGTTTATGTGTGCAACTAGTCCACAGACTGCCCTCTTGGGAGGCAGTAGTTTATGTGTGCAAACTAGTCCACAGACTGCCCTCTTGGGAGGCCAGTAGTTTATGTGTGCAACTAGTCCACAGACTGCCCTCTTGGGAGGCAGTAGTTTATGTGTGCAACTAGTCCACAGACTGCCCTCTTGGGAGGCCAGTAGTTTATGTGTGCAACTAGTCCACAGACTGCCCTCTTGGGAGGTCAGTAGTGCTATGTGTGCAATGTGTAGTGTGCAACTAGTCCACAGACTGCCCTCTTGGGATAGTCAGTAGTTTATGTGTGCAACCTAGTCCACAGACTGCCCTCTTGGGAGTCAGTAGTTTATGTGTGCAAACTAGTCCACAGACTGCCCTCTTGGGAGCAGTAGTTTATTGTGTGCAACTAGTCCACAGACCTGCCCTCTTGGGAGCCAGTAGTTATGTGTGCAACTAGTCCACAGACTGCCCTCTTGGGAGGCAGTAGTTTATGTGTGCAACTAGTCCACAGACTGCCCTCTTGGGAGGCAGTAGTTTATGTGTGCAACTAGTCCACAGACTGCCCCCTTGGGAGGCAGTAGTTTATGTGTGCAACTAGTCCACAGACTGCCCTCTTGGGAGGCAGTAGTTTATGTGTGCAACTAGTCCACAGACTGCCCTCTTGGGAGGCAGTAGTTTATGTGTGCAACTAGTCCACAGACTGCCCTCTTGGGAGTCAGTAGTTTATGTGTGCAACTAGTCCACAGACTGCCCCTCTTGGGAGGCAGTAGTTTATGTGTGCAACTAGTCCACAGACCTGCCCTCTTGGGAGGCAGGAGTTTATGCGTGCAACTAGTCCACAGACTGCCTTCTTGGGAGCCAGTATTTTATGCGTGCAACTAGTACACAGACTGCCCTCTTGGGAGGCAGTAGTTTATGTGTGCAACTAGTACACAGACTGCCCTCTTGGGAGTCAGTAGTTTATGTGTGCAACTAGTCCACAGACAGCCCTCTTGAGAGTCAGTAGTTTATGTGTGCAACTAGTCCACAGACTGCCCTCTTGGAGTCAGTAGTTTATGTGTGCAACAAGTCCACAGACTGCCCTCTTGGGAGGCAGTAGTTTTTGTGTGCAACTAGTCCACAGACTGCCCTCTTGGGAGGCAGTAGTTTATGTGTGCAACTAGTCCACAGACTGCCCTCTTGGGAGACAGTAGTTTATGTGTGCAACTAGTCCACAGACTGCCCTATTGGGAGCCTGTAGTTTATGTGTGCAACTAGTCCACAGACTGCCCTCTTGGGAGCCAGTAGTTTATGTGAGCAACTAGTCCACAGACTGCCCTCTTGGGAGGCAGTAGTTTATGTGTGCAACTAGTCCACAGACTGCCCTCTTGGGAGGCAGTAGTTTATGTGTGCAACTAGTCCACAGACTGCCCTCTTGGGAGGCAGTAGTTTATGTGTGCAACTAGTCCACAGACTGCCCTCTTGGGAGGCAGTAGTTTATGTGTGCAACTAGTCCACAGACTGCCCTCTTGGGAGGCCATTAGTTTATGTGTGCAACTAGTCCACAGACTGCCCTCTTGGGAGGCAGTAGTTTATGTGTGCAACTAGTCCACAGACCTGCCCTCTTGGGAGGCAGTAGTTTATGTGTGCAACTAGTCCACAGACTGCCCTCTTGGAGTCAGTAGTTTTATGTGTGCAACTAGTCCACAGACTGCCCTCTTGGGAGGCAGTAGTTTATGTGTGCAACTAGTCCACAGACTGCCCTCTTGGGAGTCAGTAGTTTATGTGTGCAACTAGTCCACAGACTGCCCTCTTGGAGGTCAGTAGTTTATGTGTGCAAACTAGTCCACAGACTGCCCTCTTGGGGGTCAGTAGTTTATGTGTGCAACTAGTCCACAGACTGCCCTCTTGGGGGTCAGTAGTTTATGTGTGCAACTAGTACACAGACTGCCCTCCTGGGGGTCAGTAGTTTATGTGTGCAACTAGTACACAGACTGACCTCCTGGGGGTCAGTAGTTTATGTGTGCAACTAGTACACAGACTGCCCTCTTGGGGGTCAGTAGTTTATGTGTGCAACTAGTACACAGACTGCCCTCTTGGGAGTCAGTAGTTTATGTGTGCAACTAGTCCACAGACTTCCCTCTTGGGAGCCAGTAGTTTATGTGTGCAACTAGTCCACAGACTGCCCTCTTGTTAGCCAGTAGTTTATGTGTGCAACTTGTCCACAGACTGCCCTCTTGGGAGCCAGTAGTTTATGTGTGCAACTAGTCCACAGACTGCCCTCTTGGGAGCCAGTAGTTTATGTGTGCAACTAGTCCACAGACTACCCTCTTGGGAGCCAGTAGTTTATGTGTGCAACTAGTCCACAGACTGCCCTCTTGGGAGCCAGTAGTTTATGTGTGCAACTAGTCCAACAGGACTGCCCTCTTGGCGAGGCAGTAGTTTATGTGTGCAACTAGGTCCACAGACTGCCTCTGGAGCCAGTAGTTATTGTGTGAAAAACTGTCCACAGACTGGCCCTTGGGTGCAGTAGTTTATGTGTGCAACTAGTCCACAGGACACTGCCCTCTTGGTGAGGCCAGTTAGCTTTATGTGTGCAACTAGTCCACAGACTGCCCCTCTGGAGTCAGTAGTTTATGTGTGCAACTAGTCCACAGACTGCCCTCTTGGGAGGCCAGTAGTTTATGTGTGGCAACTAGTCCACAGGGACTGCCCTCTTAGGAGGCAGTAGGGTCTGTGTTGCCACACTTAGTCCACAGACTGCACTCTTGGGAGGCAGTTAGTTTATGTGTGCAACGTAGTCCACAGACCTGCCCTCTAGGGAGTCAGTAGTTTATGTGTGCAACTAGTCCACAAGACTGCCCTCTTGGGGAAGTCCGTAGTTTATGCTATGCAACTAGTCTACAGGACTGCCCTCTTGGGATGTCAGTAGTTTATCGTGTGCAACTAGGTCCACAGACTGCCCTCTTGGGAGGCAGTAGTTTATGTGTGCAACTAGTCCACAGACTGCCCTCTTGGGAGGCAGTAGTTTATGTGTGCAACTAGTCCACAGACTGCCCTCTTGGGAGGCCAGTAGTTTATGTGTGCAACTAGTCCACAGACCTGCCCGCTTGGGAGGCAGTAGTTTATGTGTGCAACTAGTCCACAGACTGCCCTCTTGGGAGGCAGTAGTTTATGTGTGCAACTAGTCCACAGACTGCCCTCTTGGAGCAGTAGTTTATGTGTGCAACTAGTCCACAGACTGCCCTCTTGGGAGGCAGTAGTTTATGTGTGCAACTAGTCCACAGACTGCCCTCTTGGGAGCCAGTAGTTTATGCGTGCAACTAGTCCACAGACTGCCTTCTTGGGAGCCAGTATTTTATGCGTGCAACTAGTACACAGACTGCCCTCTTGGGAGGCAGTAGTTTATGTGTGCAACTAGTCCACAGACTGCCCTCTTGGGAGTCAGTAGTTTATGTGTGCAACTAGTCCACAGACTGCCCTCTTGAGAGTCAGTAGTTTATGTGTGCAACTAGTCCACAGACTGCCCTCTTGGGAGTCAGTAGTTTATGTGTGCAACTAGTCCACAGACTGCCCTCTTGGGAGGCAGTAGTTTATTGTGTGCAACTAGTCCACAGACTGCCCTCTTGGGAGGCAGTAGTTTATGTGTGCAACTAGTCCACAGACTGCCCTCTTGGGAGACAGTAGTTTATGTGTGCAACTAGTCCACAGACTGCCCTCTTGGGAGGCATGTAGTTTATGGTGTGCAACTAGTCCACAGACTGCCCTCTTGGGAGCCAGTAGTTTATGTGAGCAACTAGTCCACAGACTGCCCTCTTGGGAGGCAGTAGTTTATGTGTGCAACTAGTCCACAGACTGCCCTCTTGGGAGGCAGTAGTTTATGTGTGCAACTAGTCCACAGACTGCCCTCTTGGGAGGCAGTAGTTTATGTGTGCAACTAGTCCACAGACTGCCCTCTTGGGAGCCAGTAGTTTATGTGTGCAACTAGTCCACAGACTGCCCTCTTGGGAGGCAGTAGTTTAATGTGTGCAACTAGTCCACAGACTGCCCTCTTGGGAGCCAGTAGTTTATGTGTGCAACTAGTCCACAGACTGCCCTCTTGGGAGCCAGTAGTTTATGTGTGCAACTAGTCCACAGACTGCCCTCTTGGGAGGCAGTAGTTTATGTGTGCAACTAGTCCACAGACTGCCCTCTTGGGAGGCCAGTAGTTTATGTGTGCAACTAGTCCACAGACTGCCCTCTGGGGAGGCAGTAGTTTATGTGTGCAACTAGTCCCACAGACTGCCCTCTTGGGAGCAGTAGTTTTATGTGTGCAACTAGTCCACAGACTGCCCTCTTGGGAGCAGTAGTTTATGTGTGCAAATAGTCCCACAGACTGCCCTCTTGGGAGGCCAGTAGTTTATGTGTGCAACTAGTCCACAGACTGCCCTCTTGGGAGCCAGTAGTTTATGTGTGCAACTAGTCCACAGACTGCCCTTGGGAGGCAGTAGTTTATGTGTGCAACTAGTCCACAGACGCCCTCTTGGGAGGCAGTAGTTTATGTGTGCAACTAGTCCACAGACTGCCCTCTTGGGAGGCAGTAGTTTATGTGTGCAACTAATCCACAGGCTGCCCTCTTGGGAGGCAGTAGTTTATGTGTGCAACTAGTCCACAGGCTGCACTCTTGGGAGGCAGTAGTTTATGTGTGCAACTAGTCCACAGACTGCCCTCTTGGGAGCCAGTAGTTTATGTGTGCAACTAGTCCACAGACTGCCCTCTTGGGAGCCAGTAGTTTATGCGTGCAACTAGTCCACAGACTGCCCTCTTGGGAGCCAGTAGTTTATGAGTGCAACTAGTCCACAGACTGCCCTCTTGGGAGCGAGTAGTTTATGCGTGCAACTAGTCCACAGACCGCCCTCTTGGGAGCCAGTATTTTATGCGTGCAACTAGTCCACAGACTGCCCTCTTGGGAGCCAGTATTTTATGCGTGCAACTAGTCCACAGACTGCCCTCTTGGGAGGCAGTAGTTTATGCGTGCAACTAGTCCACAGACTGCCCTCTTGGGAGTCAGTATTTTATGCGTGCAACTAGTCCACAGACTGCCCTCTTGGGAGTCAGTAGTTTATGTGAGCAACTAGTCCACAGACTGCCCTCTTGGGAGGCAGTAGTTTATGTGTGCAACTAGTGCACAGACTGCCCTCTTGGGCGGCAGTATTTTATGTGTGCAACTAGTGCACAGACTGCCCTCTGGGAGTCAGTAGTGTATTGTGCACTAGTGGTTTGCAACTAGTGCACAGACTGTCCTCTTGGGAGTCAGTATTTATGTGTGCAAACTAGTGCACAGACCTGCCCTCTTGGGAGTCAGTAGTTTATGTGTGCAACTAGTCCACAGACTGCCCTCTTGGGAGGCAGTAGTTTATGTGTGCAACTAGTCCACAGACTGCCCGCTTGGGAGCAGTAGTTTATGTGTGCAACTAGTCACAGACTTGCCCTCTTCGGAGCCAGTAGTTTATGTGTGCAACTAGTCCACAGACTGCCCTCTGGGAGCCAGTAGTTTATGTGTGCAACTAGTCCACAGACTGCCCTCTTGGGAGCCAGTAGTTTATGTGTGCAACTAGTCCACAGACTGCCCTCTTGGGAGGCAGTAGTTTATGTGTGCAACTAGTCACAGACTGCCCTCTTGGGAGCCAGTAGTTTATGCGTGCAAACTAGTCCACAGACTGCCCTCCTGGGAGCAGTAGTTTATGCGTTGCAACTAGTACACAGGACTGCCCTCTTGGGAGGCAGTAGTTTATGTGTGCAACTAGTCCACAGACTGCCCTCTTGGGAGTCAGTAGTTTATGTGTGCAACTAGTCCACAGGACTGCCCTCTTGGGAGTCAGTAGTTTATGTGTGCAACTAGTCCACAGACTGCCCTCTTGGGAGTCAGTAGTTTATGTGTGCAACTAGTCCACAGACTGCCCTCTTGGGAGGCAGTAGTTTATGTGTGCAACTAGTCCACAGACTGCCCTCTTGGGAGCAGTAGTTTATGTGTGCAACTAGTCCACAGACTGCCCTCTTGGGAGACCAGTAGTTTATGTGTGCAACTAGTCCACAGACTGCCCTATTGGAGGCCTGTAGTTTATGTGTGCAACTAGTCCACAGACTGCCCCTCTTGGAGCCAAGTAGTTTATGTGAGCAACTAGTCCACAGACTGCCCTCTTGGGAGGCAGTAGTTTATGTGTGCAACTAGTCCACAGACTGCCCTCTTGGGAGGCAGTAGTTTATGTGTGCAACTAGTCCACAGACTGCCCTCTTGGGAGGCAGTAGTTTATGTGTGCAACTAGTCCACAGACTGCCCTCTTGGGAGCCAGTAGTTTATGTGAGCAACTAGTCCACAGACTGCCCTCTTGGGAGGCAGTAGTTTATGTGTGCAACTAGTCCACAGACTGCCCTCTTGGGAGCCAGTAGTTTATGTGTGCAACTAGTCCACAGACTGCCCTCTTGGGAGTCAGTAGTTTATGTGTGCACCTAGTCCACAGACTGCCCTCTTGGGAGCAGTAAGTTATGTGTGCAACTAGTCCACAGACTGCCCTCTTGGGAGCCAGTAGTTTATGTGTGCAACTAGTCCACAGGACTGCCCTCTTGGGAGCCAGTAGTTTATGTGGGCAACTATGTCTACAGACTGCCCTCTTGGGAGCCAGTATTTTATGTGTGCAACTAGTCCACAGACTGCCCTCTTGGGAGCCAGTAGTTTATGTGTGCAACTAGTCCACAGACTGCCCTCTTGGGAGCCAGTAGTTTATGTGTGCAACTAGTCCACAGACTGCCCTCTTGGGAGCCAGTAGTTTATGTGTGCAACTAGTCCACAGACTGCCCTCTTGGGAGCCAGTAGTTTATGTGTGCAACTAGTCCTGGTCTGGTCTGGTCTGGTCTGGTCTTTATCTATATAGCTGGCTGGCTGGCTGCCTGTCTGCCTACCTGTCTGTCTGTCTATGGTTGGCGTACATACAGCAAGGGGAATTAACTTAAGATATAGCAATGCTACTAAAAGTTATGTCCCTTGATATAACTTTTCTTAAGTTATTCCCCTCGCTGTCCATCGGATGGACCGTCGCGAACGCATAAATAATATACAGACAGACATACATTGCATTATATATATATATATATATAGATATAATTATATATATATATATATATATATATATATATATATATATATATATTATATATATATATATATATATATATATATATATATATATATATATATATATATATATACATGTCTGGCTACCATATTAGCAACTCTAGGTCAGCATGGCCGAATGGATAAGAATGCGTGTTCTCAAACATCTGGTGTGTGGAGGCCGAGGTAAAGGGTTCAACCCCTACACTGGGCAGTTTGACTGAAATTTTGACCTATCGTCCTTGACTTGGGGACGTAAATTACAAGTACCTCTGAAGTCAGAGTGGGTTCGCCTGACGTCGAGGGTCACTGTTAATAGGGAAAGCTAATCCACACGCAAAATTTAGCCCATCACTACTAGAAGTAGTGTGTCTGGACTATGCTTGAGTTGAAAGGGAGCTAGCGAAAAATAATATGAACAACTTGTAAGTTTGTAACTGCGACACACCCATACTTCTCATTTTCTGTCATCCATGTTTATTTGGTCCAAACCTGCTTCCTGCTTGGCACTGAGTCTGTTCATGTAACTGCGACACACCCATACTTCACATTTTCTGTCATCCATGTTTATTTGGTCCAAACCTGCTTCCTGCTTGGCACTGAGTCTGTTCCATGTAAGCTGCGACACACCCATGCTTCTCATTTTCTTTCATCCATGTTTATTTGCTCCAAAACCTGCTTCCTGCTTGGCACTGAGTCTGTTCATGTAACTGCGACACACCCATAACCTCACATTTTCTGTCATCCATTTTTATTTGGTCCAAACCTTGCTTCCTGCTTGGCACTGAGTCTGTTCATGTAACTGCCGGTTGAGATTTTACCCTGCTTCCTGCTTGGTACTGAGTCTGTTCATGTAACTGCCGGTTGAGATTTTATCCTGCAGCTCTGGGGTAGAGCTCTACACAACATAAGCACCTGAGGCTCCTCAGAGCGGGAGAATGGTGAAATATGGACCTGGTCACCCCATGACGTAACCTCATGAGATTTAATTAGATGTGATGATAGACTACATGGCATCAGTACTAAACCATCTCCTGTAGGGCTATTTTGTCTATAATCATCATCACGTGCCATGCCAATAAGCCTGGAGAGACTTGGATCAGGTATTTGATCTTATCCCAATTACCCCATATGACCAAGCCACTCTAATAGTTATCTCTCGTCTTTTGCTTTTTTTCCCCGTCTAATTTGCCAATTGTTTCTAAGTTTTCAAGTTTTTTACCCCCATCTAAAACAGATCTGCTTGTATTAGAACATTTTTAAACATAAAGTGGTGTTAAAAATAAAAAGAACACGAACACCGTCACGCCATATGAAGTGACGTGTGGTATTTTGAACACGTCAGTTCAGGTGACGTGAAAATATAGTAATACTTTATTTTATATTTTCAACATTCACAGAGTAAAACATCTTCACAATACTGGTATTTACATTGCACCATTTCAAGTCATAGACCATTCATAATTACTGATAATATGCATTATGCCAAGGGGAAATAATTATTCAGTGACATTTTTGGACAGCAACCCAGTAATTATTAAATACTTCTCTATGGGCAGCTGTGGTAGGATACGAGGCTAGACTGTCACCTGCTGGCCCAGTGGTGATGGGTTCAATCTGTGTTGTGGCGGATTTGAAGTTTTAAACTTGACCTGGATTCCCAGGTTGACTGAGCCCAAAATGGACACCAGGAAATGCCTTGGGAAGTAGATGCAGCCAGCGTGAGACTGACCACATTAGGCACCATGTGATTGGTCTATGCAATTATAGGTGGCACTAAATGCCCAATGTGCCTCAGGGTGGGTAAAATGCTTCTTTACTGACTGTCTTTGTGTCTTGCTGTCTCTCTCAACTCTTTACTGACAGTCTTTGTGTCTCGCTGTCTCTCTCAACTCTTTACTGACTGTCTTTGTGTATTGTTGTCTCTCTCAACTCTTTACTGACTGTCTTTGTGTCTTGCTGTCTCTCTTAACTCTTTACTGACTGTCTTTGTGTCTCGCAGTCTCTCTCAACACTTTACTGACTGTCTTTGTGTCTTGCGGTCTCTCTCAACTCTTTACTGATTGTCTTTGTGCTTGCTGTCTCTCTCAACTCTTTACTGACTGTCTGTGTGTCTCGCTGTCTCTCTCAACACTTTACTGACTGTCCTTGTGTCTTGCTGTCTCTCTCAACACTTTACTGACTATCTTTGTGTCTTGCTGTCTCTCTCTCAACTCTTTACTGACTGTCTTTGTGTTTTGTTGTCTCTCTCAACTCTTTACTGACTGTCTTTGTGTCTTGCTGTCTCTCTCAACTCTTTACTGACTGTCTGTGTGTCTTGCTGTCTCTCTCAATTATTTACTTACTGTATTTGTGTCTTGCTGTCTCTCTCACCTCTTTACTGAATGTCTTTGTGTCTTGCTGTCTCTCTCAACTCTTTACTGAGTGTCTTTGTGTCTCGCTGTCTCTCTCAACTCTTTACTGACTGTCTTTGTGTCTTGTTGTCTCTCTCAACTCTTTACTGACTGTCTTTGTGTCTTGCTGTCTCTCTCAACTCGTTACTGACTGTCTTTGTGTCTCGCTGTCTCTCTCACACTATACTGACTGTCTGTTGTGTCTTGCTGTCTCTCTCAACTTTTTACTGACTGTCTTTGTGTCTTGCTGTCTCTCTCAACTCTTTACTGACTGTCTGTGTGTCTTACTGTCTCTCTCAACTCTTTACTGACTGTCTTTGTGTCTTGTTGTCTCTCTCAACTCTTTACTGACTGTCTTTGTGTCTTGCTGTCTCTCTCAACTCTTTATTTACAGTCTGTGTGTCTCGCTGTCTCTCTCAACCTTTACTGACTGTCCTTGTGTCTTGCGTCTCCTCTCAACTTTTTACTGACTATCTTTGTGTCTTGCTGTCTCTCTCAACTCTTTACTGACTGTCTTTGTGTCTTGCTGTCTCTCTCACCCTTTATTGACTGTCTTGTGTATGCTGTCTCTCTTAACTATTTACTGACTGTCTTTGTGTCTCGCTGTCTCTCTCAACACTTTACTGACTGTCTTTGTGTCTTGCTGTCTCTCTCAACTCTTTACTGACTGTCTTTGTAACTTGCTGTCTCTCTCAACTCTTAACTGACTGTCTTTGTGTCTTGTTGTCTCTCTCAACTCTTTACTGACTGTCTGTGTGTCTCGCTGTCTCTCTCAACTCTTTACTGACTGTCTTTGTGTCTTGTTGTCTCTCTCAGCTCTTTACTGACTGTCTTTATGCTTGCTGTCTCTCTCAACTCTTTACTGACTGTCTGTGTGTCTTGTTGTCTCTCTCAACTCTTTACTGACTGTCTTTGTGTCTTGCTGTCTCTCTAAACTCTTTACTGACTGTCTGTGTGTCTTGCTGTCTCTCTCAACTATTTACTGACTGTATTTGTGTCTTGCTGTCTCTCTCAGCTCTTTACTGACTGTCTTTGTGTCTTGCTGTCTCTCTCAACTCTTTACTGAGTGTCTTTGTGTCTCGCTGTCTCTCTCAACTCTTTACTGAATGTCTTTGTGTCTTGTTGCCTTTCTCAACTCTTTACTGACTGTCTTTGTGTCTTGCTGTCTCTCTCAACTCTTTACTGACTGTTTTTGAGTCTCGCTGTCTCTCTCAACATTTTACTGACTGTCTTTGTGTCTTGCTGTCTCTCTCAACTCTTTACTGACTGTCTTTGTGTCTTGCTGTCTCTCTCAATTCTTTACTGACTGTCTTGTGTTTGTTGTCTCTCTCAACTCTTTTACTGACTGTCTGTGTGTCTTGCTGTCTCTCTCAACTCTTTACTGGACTGTCTTTGTATCTTGTTGTCTCTCTCAACTCTTTACTGACTGTCTTTGTGTCTTGCTGTCTCTCTCAACTCTTACTGACTGTCCTTGTGGCCTTGTTGTCTCTCTCAACTCTTTACTGACGTTCCTTATGCCTTGTTGTCTCTCTCAACTCTTTACTGACTGTCCTTGTGCCTTGTTGTCTCTCTCAACTCTTTACTGACTGTCCTTGTGCCTTGTTGTCTCTCTCAACTCTTTACTGACTATCATTGTGTCTTGCAGTCTCTAACAACTCTTTACTGACTGTCTGTGTGTCTTGCTGTCTCTCACAACTCTTTACTGACTGTCCTTGTACCTTGTTGTCTCTCTCAACTCTTTACTGACTATCTTTGTGTCTTGCTGTCTCTCTCAACTCTTTACTGACTATCTTTGTGTCTTGCTGTCTCTCTCAACTCTTTACTGACTGTCTTTGTGTCTTGTTGTCTCTCTCAACTCTTTACTGACTGTCTTTGTGTCTTGC
This sequence comes from Cepaea nemoralis, assembly GCA_014155875.1. NCBI lineage: Eukaryota > Metazoa > Mollusca > Gastropoda > Stylommatophora > Helicidae > Cepaea > Cepaea nemoralis. The sequence goes on from JACEFZ010012092.1 coordinate 21,149, forward strand.
TGTCTCTCTCAACTCTTTACTGACTGTCTGTGTGTCTTGCTGTCTCTCTCAACTATTTACTGACTGTATTTGTGTCTTGCTGTCTCTCTCAGCTCTTTACTGACTGTCTTTGTGTCTTTCTGTCTCTCTCAACTCTTTACTGAGTGTCTTTGTGTCTCGCTGTCTCTCTCAACTCTTTATTGACTGTCTTTGTGTCTTGTTGTCTCTCTCAACACTTTACTGACTGTCTTTGTGTCTTGCTGTCTCTCTCAACTCTTTACTGACTGTCTTTGTGTCTCGCTGTCTCTCTCAACATTTTACTGACTGTCTTTGTGTCTTGCTGTCTCTCTCAATTCTTTACTGACTGTCTTTGTGTCTTGTTGTCTCTCTCAACTCTTTACTGACTGTCTGTGTGTCTTGCTGTCTCTCTCAACTCTTTACTGACTGTCTTTGTGTCCTGCTGTCTCTCTCAACTCTTTACTGACTCTCCTTGTGCCTTGTTGTCTCTCTCAACTCTTTACTGATTATCATTGTGTCTTGCAGTCTCTATCAACTCTTTACTGACTGTCTGTGTGTCTTGCTGTCTCTCTCAACTCTTTACTGACTGTCCTTGTACCTTGTTGTCTCTCTAAAGTCTTTACTGACTATCTTTGTGTCTTGCTGTCTCTCTCAACTCTTTACTGACTGTCCTTGTGCCTTGTTGTCTCTCTCAACTCTTTACTGACTATCTGTGTGCTTGCTGTCTCTCTCACCTCTTAACTGACTGTCCTTGTGTCTTGTTGTCTAACTCAACTATTTACTGACTGTCCTTGTGTGATGTTGTCTTTCTCAACTATTTACTGACTGTCTTTGTGTCTTGCTGTGTTTCTCAACTCTTTACTGACTGTCTTTGTGTCTCGCTGTCTCTCTAAACTCTTTACTGACTGTCTTTGTGTCTCGCTGTCTCTCTCAACTCTTTACTGACTGTCTTTGTGTCTTGCTGTCTCTCTCAACTCTTTACTGACTGTCTTTGTGTCTCGCTGTCTCTCTCAACTTCTTTACTGACTGTCTTTGTGTCTCGCTGTCTCTCTCAACTCTTTACTGACTGTCTTTGTGTCTCTCTGTCTCTCTCAACTCTTTACTGACTGTCTTTGTGTCTTGCTGTCTCTTTCAACACTTTACTGACTGTCTTTGTGTCTTGTTGTCTCTCTCAACTCTTTACTGACTGTCTTTGTGTCTTGTTGTCTCTCTCAACTCTTTACTGACTGTCCTTGTGTCTTGTTGTCTCTCTCAACTCTTTACTGACTGTCCTTGTGTCTTGTTGTCTCTCTCAACTCTTTACTGACTGTCCTTGTGCCTTGCTGTCTCTCTCAACTCTTTACTGACTGTCCTTGTGCCTTGTTGTCTCTCTCAACTCTTTACTGACTGTCCTTGTGCCTTGTTGTCTCTCTCAACTCTGTACTGATTGTCCTTGCGCCTTGTTGTCTCTCTCAACTCTTTACTGACTGTCCTTGTGACTTTTTGTCTCTCTCAACTCTCTACTGACTGTCCTTGTGCCTTGTTGTCTCTCTCAACTCTTTACTGACTGTCCTTGTGCCTTGTTGTCTGTCTCAACTCTTTACTGACTGTCTGTGTGTCTTGCTGTCTCTCTCAATTATTTACTTACTGTATTTGTGTCTTGCTGTCTCTCTCACCTCTTTACTAACTGTCTTTGTGTCTTGCTGTCTCTCTCAACTCTTTACTGAGTGTCTTTGTGTCTCGCTGTCTCTCTCAACTCTTTACTGACTGTCTTTGTGTCTTGATGTCTCTCTCAACTCTTTTCTGAGTGTCTTTGTGTCTTGCTGTCTCTCTCAACTCTTTACTGACTGTCTTTGTGTCTCTCTGTCTCTCTCAACTCTTTACTGACTGTCTTTGTGTCTTGCTGTCTCTTTCAACACTTTACTGACTGTCTTTGTGTCTTGTTGTCTCTCTCAACTCTTTACTTACTGTTTGTGTGTCTTACTGTCTCTCTCAACTCTTTACTGACTGTCTTTGTGTCTTGTTGTCTCTCTCAACTCTTTACTGACTTTCCTTATACGTTGTTGTCTCTCTCAACTCTTTACTGACTGTCCTTGTGCCTTGTTGTCTCTCTCAACTCTTTACTGACTGTCCTTGTGCCTTGTTGTCTCTCTCAACTCTTTACTGATTATCATTGTGTCTTGCAGTCTCTATCAACTCTTACTGACTGCTCTGTGTGTCTTGCTGTCTCTCTCAACTCTTAACTGACTGTCCTTGTACCTTGTTGTCTCTCTAAGTCTGTACTGACTATCTTTGTGTCTTGCTGTCTCTCTCAACTCTTTACTGACTGTCCTTGTGCCTTGTTGTCTCTCTCAACTCTTTACTGACTATCTGTGTGCTTGCTGTCTCTCTCACCTCTTAACTGACTGTCCTTGTGTCTTGTTGTCTCTCTCAACTATTTACTGACTGTCCTTGTGTGATGTTGTCTTTCTCAACTATTTACTGACTGTCTTTGTGTCTTGCTGTGTTTCTCAAACTCTTTACTGACTGTCCTTTGTGTCTCGCTGTCTCTCTAAACTCTTTACTGACTGTTTTTGTGTCTCGCTGTCCTCTCTCACTCTTTACTGACTGTCTTTGTGTCTTGCTGTCTCTCTCAACTCTTTACTGACTGTCTTTGTGTCTCGCTGTCTCTCTCAACTCTTTACTGACTGTCTTTGTGTCTCGCTGTCTCTCTCAACTCTTTACTGACTGTCTTTGTGTCTCTCTGTCTCTCTCAACCTCTTTACTGACTGTCTTTGTGTCTTGCTGTCGCTTTCAACACTTTACTGACTGTCTTTGTGTCTTGTTGTCTCTCTCAACTCTTTACTGACTGCATTTGTGTCTTGTTGTCTCTCTCAACTGTTTACTGACTGTCCTTGTGTCTTGTTGTCTCTCTCAACTCTTTACTGACTGTCCTTGTGTCTTGTTGTCTCTCTCAACTCTTTCACTGACTTGTCCTTGTGTCTTGTTGTCTCTCTCAACTCTTTACTGACTGTCCTTGTGCCTTGTTGTCTCTCTCAACTCTTTACTGACTGTCCCTTGTGCCTTGTTGTCTCTCTCAACTCTTTACTGACTGTCCTTGCGCCGTGTTGTCTCTCTCAACTCTGTACTGACTGTCCTTGTTGACTTTTTGTCTCTCTCAACTCTCTACTGGACTGTCCTTGTGCCTTGTTGTCTCTCTCAACTCTTTACTGACTGTCCTTGTGCCTTGTTGTCTGTCTCAACTCTTTACTGACTGTCTGTGTGTCTTGCTGTCTCTCTCAATTATTTACTTACTGTATTTGTGTCTTGCTGTCCTCTCTCACCTCTTTACTGACTGTCTTTGTGTCTTGCTGTCTCTCTCAACTCCTTTACTGAGTGTCTTGTGTCTCGCTGTCTCTCTCAACTCTTTACTGACTGTCCTTGTGCCTTGTTGTCTCTCTCAACTCTTTACTGACTGTCCTTGTGCCTTGTTGTCTCTCTCAACTCTTTACTGACTGTCTTTGTGTCTTGATGTCTCTCTCAACTCTTTACTGACTGTCTTTGTGTCTTGCTGTCTCTCTCAACTCTTTACTGACTGTCTTTGTGTCTCGCTGTCTCTCTCAACACTTTACTGACTGTCTTTGTGTCTTGCTGTCTCTCTCAACACTTTACTGACTGTCTTTGTGTCTTGCTGTCTCTCTCAACTCTTTACTTACAGTCTGTGTGTCTTACTGTCTCTCTCAACTCTTTACTGACTGTCTTTGTGTCTTGTTGTCTCTCTCAACTCTTTACTGACTGTCTTTGTGTCTTGTTGTCTCTCTCAACTCTTTACTGACTATCTGTGTGTCTCGCTGTCTCTCTCAACTCTTTACTGACTGTCCTTTGTGTCTTGTTGTCCTCTCTCAGCTCTTTACTGACTGTCTTTATGCTTGCTGTCTCTCTCAACTCTTTACTGACTGTCTGTGTGTCTTGTTGTCTCTCTCAACTCTTTACTGACTGTCTTTGTGTCTTGCTGTCTCTCTAAACTCTTTACTGACTGTCTGTGTGTCTTGCTGTCTCTCTCAACTATTTACTGACTGTATTTGTGTCTTGCTGTCTCTCTCAGCTCTTTACTGACTGTCTTTGTGTCTTGCTGTCTCTCTCAACTCTTTACTGAAGTGTCTTTGTGTCTTCGCTGTCTCTCTCAAACTCTTTACTGAATGTCTTTGTGTCTTGTTCCTTTCTCAACTCTTTACTGACTGTCTTTGTGTCTTGCTGTCTCTCTCAACTCTTTACTGACTGTTTTTTGAGTCTCGCTGTCTCTCTCAACATTTTACTGACTGTCTTTGTGTCTTGCTGTCTCTCTCAACTCTTTACTGACTGTCTTTGTGTCTTGCTGTCTCTCTCAATTCTTTACTGACTGTCTTTGTGTTTTGTTGTCTCTCTCAACTCTTTACTGACTGTCCTGTGTGTCTTGCTGTCCTCTCTCAACTCTTTACTGACTGTCTTTGTGTCTTGTTGTCTCTCTCAACTCTTTACTGACTGTCTTTGTGTCTTGCTGTCTCTCTCAACTCTTTACTGACTGTCCTTGTGCCTTGTTGTCTCTCTCAACTCTTTACTGACTTTCCTTATGCCTTGTTGTCTCTCTCAACTCTTTACTGACTGTCCTTGTGCCTTGTTGTCTCTCTCAACTCTTTACTGACTGTCCTTGTGCCTTGTTGTCTCTCTCAACTCTTTACTGACTATCATTGTGTCTTGCAGTCTCTAACAACTCTTTACTGACTGTCTGTGTGTCTTGCTTGTCTCTCACAACTCTTTACTGACTGTCCTTGTACCTTGTTGTCTCTCTCAACTCTTTACTGACTATCTTTGTGTCTTGCTGTCTCTCTCAACTCTTTACTGACTATCTTGTGTCTTGCTGTCTCTCTCAACTCTTTCTGACTGTCTTTGTGTCTTGTTGTCTCTCTCACTCTTATACTGACCTGTCCTTTGTGTCTTGCTTGTCTCTCTCAACTCTTTACTGACATGTCATGTGTGTCTTGCTGTCTCTCTCAACTATTTACTGACTGTATTTGTGTCTTGCTGTCTCTCTCCAGCTCTTTACTGACTGTCTTTGTGTCTTTCTGTCTCTCTCAACTCTTTACTTGAGTGTCCTTTGTGTCATCGCTGTCTCTCTCAACTCTTTATTGACTGTCTTTGTGTCTTGTTGTCTCTCTCAACAACTTTACTGACTGTCTTTGTGTCTTGCTGTCTCTCTCAACTCTTTACTGACTGTCTTTGTGTCTCGCTGTCTCTCTCAACATTTTACTGACTGTCTTTGTGTCTTGCTGTCTCTCTCAATTCTTTACTGACTGTCTTTGTGTCTTGTTGTCTCTCTCAACTCTTTACTGACTGTCTGTGTGTCTTGCTGTCTCTCTCAACTCTTTACTGACTGTCTTTGTGTCCTGCTGTCTCTCTCAACTCTTTACTGACTCTCCTTGTGCCTTGTTGTCTCTCTCAACTCTTTACTGATTATCATTGTGTCTTGCAGTCTCTATCAACTCTTTACTGACTGTCTTGTGTCTTGCTGTCTCTCTCAACTCTTTACTGACTGTCCTTGTACATTGTTGTCTCTCTATAGGTCTTTACTGACTATCTTTGTGTCTTGCTGTCTCTCTCAACTCTTTACTGACTGTCCTTGTGCCTTGTTGTCTCTCTCAACTCTTTACTGACTATCTGTGTGCTTGCTGTCTCTCTCACCTCTTAACTGACTGTCCTTGTGTCTTGTTGTCTCTCTCAACTATTTACTGACTGTCCTTGTGTGATGTTGTCTTTCTCAACTATTTACTGACTGTCTTTGTGTCTTGCTGTGTTTCTCAACTCTTTACTGACTGTCTTTGTGTCTCGCTGTCTCTCTAAACTCTTTACTGACTGTCTTTGTGTCTCGCTGTCTCTCTCAACTCTTTACTGACTGTCTTTGTGTCTTGCTGTCTCTCTCAACTCTTTACTGACTGTCTTTGTGTCTCGCTGTCTCTCTCAACTCTTTACTGACTGTCTTTGTGTCTCGCTGTCTCTCTCAACTCTTTACTGACTGTCTTTGTGTCTCTCTGTCTCTCTCAACTCTTTACTGATTGTCTTTGTGTCTTGCTGTCTCTTTCAACACTTTACTGACTGTCTTTGTGTCTTGTTGTCTCTCTCAACTCTTTACTGACTGTCTTTGTGTCTTGTTGTCTCTCTCAACTCTTTACTGACTGTCCTTGTGTCTTGTTGTCTCTCTCAACTCTTTACTGACTGTCCTTGTGTCTTGTTGTCTCTCTCAACTCTTTACTGACTTGTCCTTGTGCCTTGCTGTCTCTCTCAACTCTTTACTGACTGTCCTTGTGTCCTTGTTGTCTCTCTCAACTCTTTACTGACTGTCCTTGTGCCTTGTTGTCTCTCTCAACTCTGTTACTGACTTGTCCTTGGCGCTTGTTGTCTCTCTCAACTCTTTACTGACTGTCCTTGTGACTTTTTGTCTCTCTCAACTCTCTACTGACTGTCCTTGTGCCTTGTTGTCTCTCTCAACTCTTTACTGACTGTCCTTGTGCCTTGTTGTCTGTCTCAACTCTTTACTGACTGTCTGTGTGTCTTGCTGTCTCTCTCAATTATTTACTTACTGTATTTGTGTCTTGCTGTCTCTCTCACCTCTTTACTGACTGTCTTTGTGTCTTGCTGTCTCTCTCAACTCTTTACTGAGTGTCTTTGTGTCTCGCTGTCTCTCTCAACTCTTTACTGACTGTCTTTGTGTCTTGATGTCTCTCTCAACTCTTTACTGACTGTCTTTGTGTCTTGCTGTCTCTCTCAATTCTTTACTGACTGTCTTTGTGTCTCTGCTGTCTCTCTCAACTCTTTACTGACTGTCTTTGTGTCTTGCTGTCTCTTTCAACACTTTACTGACTGTCTTTGTGTCTTGTTGTCTCTCTCAACTCTTTACTTACTGTCTGTGTGTCTTACTGTCTCTCTCAACTCTTTACTGACTGTCTTTGTGTCTTGTTGTCTCTCTCAACTCTTTACTGACTTTCCTTATACGTTGTTGTCTCTCTCAACTCTTTACTGACTGTCCTTGTGCCTTGTTGTCTCTCTCAACTCTTTACTGACTGTCCTTGTGCCTTGTTGTCTCTCTCAACTCTTTACTGATTATCATTGTGTCTTGCAGTCTCTATCAACTCTTTACTGACTGTCTGTGTGTCTTGCTGTCTCTCTCAACTCTTAACTGACTGTCCTTGTACCTTGTTGTCTCTCTAAAGTCTTTACTGACTATCTTTGTGTCTTGCTGTCTCTCTCAACTCTTTACTGACTGTCCTTGTGCCTTGTTGTCTCTCTCAACTCTTTACTGACTATCTGTGTGCTTGCTGTCTCTCTCACCTCTTAACTGACTGTCCTTGTGTCTTGTTGTCTCTCTCAACTATTTACTGACTGTCCTTGTGTGATGTTGTCTTTCTCAACTATTTACTGACTGTCTTTGTGTCTTGCTGTGTTTCTCAACTCTTTACTGACTGTCTTTGTGTCTCGCTGTCTCTCTAAACTCTTTACTGACTGTCTTTGTGTCTCGCTGTCTCTCTCAACTCTTTACTGACTGTCTTTGTGTCTTGCTGTCTCTCTCAACTCTTTACTGACTGTCTTTGTGTCTCGCTGTCTCTCTCAACTCTTTACTGACTGTCTTTGTGTCTCGCTGTCTCTCTCAACTCTTTACTGACTGTCTTTGTGTCTCTCTGTCTCTCTCAACTCTTTACTGACTGTCTTTGTGTCTTGCTGTCCTCTTCAACACTTTACTGACTGTCTTTGTGTCTTGTTGTCTCTCTCACTCTTTACTGACTGTCCTTTGTGTCTTGTTGTCTCTCTCAACTGTTTACTGACTGTCCTTGTGTCTTGTTGTCTCTCTCAACTCTTTACTGACTGTCCTTGTGTCTTGTTGTCTCTCTCAACTCTTTACTGACTGTCCTTGTGTCTTGTTGTCTCTCTCAACTCTTTACTGACTGTCCTTGTGCCTTGTTGTCTCTCTCAACTCTTTACTGACTGTCCTTGTGCCTTGTTGTCTCTCTCAACTCTTTACTGACTGTCCTTGCGCCTTGTTGTCTCTCTCAACTCTTTACTGACTGTCCTTGTGACTTTTTGTCTCTCTCAACTCTCTACTGACTGTCCTTGTGCCTTGTTGTCTCTCTCAACTCTTTACTGACTGTCCTTGTGCCTTGTTGTCTGTCTCAACTCTTTACTGACTGTCTGTGTGTCTTGCTGTCTCTCTCAATTATTTACTTGACTGTATTTGTGTCTTGCTGTCTCTCTCACCTCTTTACTGACTGTCTTTGTGTCTTGCTGTCTCTCTCAACTCTTTACTGACTGTCCTTGTGTCTTGCTTGTCTCTCTCAACTCTTTACTGACTGTCCTTGGTCCTTGTTGTCTGTCTCAACTCTTTACTGACTGTCCTTGTGCCTTGTTTTCTCTCTCAACTCTTTACTGACTGTCCTTGTGCCTTACTGTCTCTCTCAACTACTTTACTGACTGTCCTTGTGTCTTGCTTGTCTCTCTCAACTCTTTACTGACTGTCCTTGTGTCCTTGTTGTCTCTCTCAACTCTTTACTGACTGTCCTTGTGCCTTGTTGTCTCTCTCAACTCTTTACTGACTGTCTGTGTGTCTTGCTGTCTCTCTCAATTATTTACTTACTGTATTTGTGTCTTGCTGTCTCTCTCACCTCTTTACTGACTGTCTTTGTGTCTTGCTGTCTCTCTCAACTCTTTACTGAGTGTCTTTGTGTCTCGCTGTCTCTCTCAACTCTTTACTGACTGTCTTTGTGTCTTGATGTCTCTCTCAACTCTTTACTGACTGTCTTTGTGTCTTGCTGTCTCTCTCAACTCTTTACTGACTGTCTTTGTGTCTCGCTGTCTCTCTCAACACTTTACTGACTGTCTTTGTGTCTTGCTGTCTCTCTCAACACTTTACTGACTGTCTTTGTGTCTTGCTGTCTCTCTCAACTCTTTACTGACTGTCTGTGTGTCTTACTGTCTCTCTCAACTCTTTACTGACTGTCTTTGTGTCTTGTTGTCTCTCTCAACTCTTTACTGACTGTCTTTGTGTCTTGTTGTCTCTCTCAACTCTTTACTTACTGTCTGTGTGTCTCGCTGTCTCTCTCAACACTTTACTGACTGTCCTTGTGTCTTGCTGTCTCTCTCAACTTTTTACTGACTATCTTTGTGTCTTGCTGTCTCTCTCAACTCTTTACTGACTGTCTTTGTGTCTTGCTGTTTCTCTCAACCCTTTACTGACTGTCTTTGTGTATTGCTGTCTCTCTTAACTATTTACTGACTGTCTTTGTGTCTCGCTGTCTCTCTCAACACTTTACTGACTGTCTTTGTGTCTTGCTGTCTCTCTCAACTCTTTACTGACTGTCTTTGTGTCTCGCTGTCTCTCTCAACATCTTTACTGACTGTCTTTGTGTCTTGCTGTCTCTCTCAACTCTTTACTGACTATCTTTGTGTCTTGCTGTCTCTCTCAACTCTGTACTGACTGTCTTTGTGTCTTGCTGTCTCTTCTCAACTCTTTACTGACTGTCTTTGTGTCTTGCTGTGTCTCTCAACTCTTTACTGACTGTCTGTGTGTCTTGCTGTCTCTCTCAACTATTTACTGACTGTATTTGTGTCTTGCTGTCTCTCTCAGCTCGTTACTGACTGTCTTTGTGTCTTGCTGTCTCTCTCAACTCTTTACTGAGTGTCTTTGTGTCTCGCTGTCTCGCTCAACTCTTTACTGACTGTCTTTGTGTCTTGCTGTCTCTCTCAACTCTTTACTGACTGTCTTTGTGTCTCGCTGTCTCTCTCAACATTTTACTGACTGTCTTTGTGTCTTGCTGTCTCTCTCAACTCTTTACTGACTGTCTTTGTGTCTTGCTGTCTCTCTCAATTCTTTACTGACTGTCTTTGTGTCTTGTTGTCTCTCTCAACTCTTTACTGACTGTCTGTGTGTCTTGCTGTCTCTCTCAACTCTTTACTGACTGTCTTTGTATCTTGTTGTCTCTCTCAACTCTTTACTGACTGTCTTTGTGTCTTGCTGTCTCTCTCAACTCTTTACTGACTGTCCTTGTGCCTTGTTGTCTCTCTCAACTCTTTACTGACTTTCCTTATGCCTTGTTGTCTCTCTCAACTCTTTACTGACTGTCCTTGTGCCTTGTTGTCTCTCTCATCTCTTTACTGACTGTCCTTGTGCCTTGTTGTCTCTCTCAACTCTATACTGACTATCATTGTGTCTTGCAGTCTCTAACAACTCTTTACTGACTGTCTGTGTGTCTTGCTGTCTCTCTCAACTCTTTACTGACTGTCCTTGTACCTTGTTGTCTCTCTCAACTCTTTACTGACTATCTTATGTGTCTTGCTGTCTCTCTCAACTCTTTACTGACTATCTTTGTGTCTTGCTGTCTCTCTCAACTCTTTACTGACTGTCTTTGTGTCATGTTGTCTCTCTCAACTCTTTACTGACTGTCTTTGTGTCTTGCTGTCTCTCTCAACTCTTTACTGACTGTCTGTGTGTCTTGCTGTCTCTCTCAACTATTTACTGACTGTATTTGTGTCTTGCTGTCTCTCTCAACTCTTTACTGACTGTCTTTGTGTCTTGCTGTCTCTCTCAACTCTTTACTGACTGTCTTTGTGTCTCGCTGTCTCTCTCAACATTTTACTGACTGTCTTTGTGTTTTGCTGTCTCTCTCAACTCTTTACTGACTGTCTTTGTGTCTTGCTGTCTCTCTCAATTCTTTACTGACTGTCTTTGTGCCCTTGTTGTCTCTCTCAACTCTTTACTGACTGTCTGTGTGTCTTGCTGTCTCTCTCAACTCTTTACTGACTGTCTTTGTGTCTTGCTGTCTCTCTCAACTCTTTACTGACTGTCCTTGTGCCTTGTTGTCTCTCTCAATTCTTTACTGACTGTCCTTGTGCCTTGTTGTCTCTCTCAACTCTTTACTGACTGTCCTTGTGCCTTGTTGTCTCTCTCAACTCTTTACTGACTGTCCTTGTGCCTTGTTGTCTCTCTCAACTCTTTACTGACTGTCCTTGTGCCTTGTTGTCTCTCTCAACTCTTTACTGACTGTCCTTGTGCCTTGTTGTCTCTCTCAACTCTTTACTGACTGTCCTTGTGCCTTGTTGTCTGTCTCAACTCTTTACAGACTGTCCTTGTGCCTTGTTTTCTCTCTCAACTCTTTACTGACTGTCCTTGTGTCTTGCTGTCTCTCTCAACACTTTACTGACTATCTTTGTGTCTTGCTGTCTTTCTCAACTCTTTACTGACTGTCTTTGTGTCTTGTTGTCTCTCTCAACTCTTTACTGACTGTCCTTGTGTCTTGTTGTCTCTCTCAACTCTTTACTGACTGTCTGTGTGTGTCGCTGTCTCTCTCAACTCTTTACTGACTGTCTTTGTGTCTTGTTGTCTCTCTCAGCTCTTTACTGACTGTCTTTGTGCTTGCTGTCTCTCTCAACTCTTTACTGACTGTCTGTGTGTCTCGCTGTCTCTCTCAACACTTTACTGACTGTCCTTGTGTCTTGCTGTCTCTCTCAACTCTTTACTGACTATCTTTGTGTCTTGCTGTCTCTCTCAACTCTGTACTGACTGTCTTTGTGTCTTGTTGTCTCTCTCAACTCTTTACTGACTGTCTTTGTGTCTTGCTGTCTCTCTCAACTCTTTACTGACTGTCTGTGTGTCTTGCTGTCTCTCTCAGCTCGTTACTGACTGTCTTTGTGTCTTGCTGTCTCTCTCAACTCTTTACTGAGTGTCTTTGTGTCTCGCTGTCTCGCTCAACTCTTTACTGACTGTCTTTGTGTCTTGCTGTCTCTCTCAACTCTTTACTGACTGTCTTTGTGTCTCGCTGTCTCTCTCAACATTTTACTGACTGTCTTTGTGTCTTGCTGTCTCTCTCAACTCTTTACTGACTGTCTTTGTGTCTTGCTGTCTCTCTCAATTCTTTACTGACTGTCTTTGTGTCTTGTTGTCTCTCTCAACTCTTTACTGACTGTCTGTGTGTCTTGCTGTCTCTCTCAACTCTTTACTGACTGTCTTTGTATCTTGTTGTCTCTCTCAACTCTTTACTGACTGTCTTTGTGTCTTGCTGTCTCTCTCAACTCTTTACTGACTGTCCTTGTGCCTTGTTGTCTCTCTCAACTCTTTACTGACTTTCCTTATGCCTTGTTGTCTCTCTCAACTCTTTACTGACTGTCCTTGTGCCTTGTTGTCTCTCTCATCTCTTTACTGACTGTCCTTGTGCCTTGTTGTCTCTCTCAACTCTTTACTGACTATCATTGTGTCTTGCAGTCTCTAACAACTCTTTACTGACTGTCTGTGTGTCTTGCTGTCTCTCTCAACTCTTTACTGACTGTCCTTGTACCTTGTTGTCTCTCTCAACTCTTTACTGACTATCTTTGTGTCTTGCTGTCTCTCTCAACTATTTACTGACTATCTTTGTGTCTTGCTGTCTCTCTCAACTCTTTACTGACTGTCTTTGTGTCATGTTGTCTCTCTCAACTCTTTACTGACTGTCTTTGTGTCTTGCTGTCTCTCTCAACTCTTTACTGACTGTCTGTGTGTCTTGCTGTCTCTCTCAACTATTTACTGACTGTATTTGTGTCTTGCTGTCTCTCTCAACTCTTTACTGACTGTCTTTGTGTCTTGCTGTCTCTCTCAACTCTTTACTGACTATCTTTGTGTCTTGCTGTCTCTCTCAACTCTTTACTGACTGTCTTTGTGTCTTGTTGTCTCTCTCAACTCTTTACTGACTGTCTTTGTGTCTTGCTGTCTCTCTCAACTCTTTACTGACTGTCTGTGTGTCTTGCTGTCTCTCTCAGCTCGTTACTGACTGTCTTTGTGTCTTGCTGTCTCTCTCAACTCTTTACTGAGTGTCTTTGTGTCTCGCTGTCTCGCTCAACGCTTTACTGACTGTCTTTGTGTCTTGCTGTCTCTCTCAACTCTTTACTGACTGTCTTTGTGTCTCGCTGTCTCTCTCAACATTTTACTGACTGTCTTTGTGTCTTGCTGTCTCTCTCAACTCTTTACTGACTGTCTTTGTGTCTTGCTGTCTCTCTCAATTCTTTACTGACTGTCTTTGTGTCTTGTTGTCTCTCTCAACTCTTTACTGACTGTCTGTGTGTCTTGCTGTCTCTCTCAACTCTTTACTGACTGTCTTTGTATCTTGTTGTCTCTCTCAACTCTTTACTGACTGTCTTTGTGTCTTGCTGTCTCTCTCAACTCTTTACTGACTGTCCTTGTGCCTTGTTGTCTCTCTCAACTCTTTACTGACTTTCCTTATGCCTTGTTGTCTCTCTCAACTCTTTACTGACTGTCCTTGTGCCATGTTGTCTCTCTCATCTCTTTACTGACTGTCCTTGTGCCTTGTTGTCTCTCTCAACTCTTTACTGACTATCATTGTGTCTTGCAGTCTCTAACAACTCTTTACTGACTGTCTGTGTGTCTTGCTGTCTCTCTCAACTCTTTACTGACTGTCCTTGTACCTTGTTGTCTCTCTCAACTCTTTATTGACTATCTTTGTGTCTTGCTGTCTCTCTCAACTCTTTACTGACTATCTTTGTGTCTTGCTGTCTCTCTCAACTCTTTACTGACTGTCTTTGTGTCATGTTGTCTCTCTCAACTCTTTACTGACTGTCTTTGTGTCTTGCTGTCTCTCTCAACTCTTTACTGACTGTCTGTGTGTCTTGCTGTCTCTCTCAACTCATTACTGACTGTATTTGTGTCTTGCTGTCTCTCTCAACTCTTTACTGACTGTCTTTGTGTCTTGCTGTCTCTCTCAACTCTTTACTGACTGTCTTTGTGTCTCGCTGTCTCTCTCAACATTTTACTGACTGTCTTTGTGTTTTGCTGTCTCTCTCAACTCTTTACTGACTGTCTTTGTGTCTTGCTGTCTCTCTCAATTCTTTACTGACTGTCTTTGTGCCCTTGTTGTCTCTCTCAACTCTTTACTGACTGTCTGTGTGTCTTGCTGTCTCTCTCAACTCTTTACTGACTGTCTTTGTGTCTTGCTGTCTCTCTCAACTCTTTACTGACTGTCTGTGTGTCTTGCTGTCTCTCTCAACTATTTACTGACTGTATTTGTGTCTTGCTGTCTCTCTCAACTCTTTACTGACTGTCTTTGTGTCTTGCTGTCTCTCTCAACTCTTTACTGACTGTCTTTGTGTCTCGCTGTCTCTCTCAACATTTTACTGACTGTCTTTGTGTTTTGCTGTCTCTCTCAACTCTTTACTGACTGTCTTTGTGTCTTGCTGTCTCTCTCAATTCTTTACTGACTGTCTTTGTGCCCTTGTTGTCTCTCTCAACTCTTTACTGACTGTCTGTGTGTCTTGCTGTCTCTCTCAACTCTTTACTGACTGTCTTTGTGTCTTGCTGTCTCTCTCAACTCTTTACTGACTGTCCTTGTGCCTTGTTGTCTCTCTCAATTCTTTACTGACTGTCCTTGTGCCTTGTTGTCTCTCTCAACTCTTTACTGACTGTCCTTGTGCCTTGTTGTCTCTCTCAACTCTTTACTGACTGTCCTTGTGCCTTGTTGTCTCTCTCAACTCTTTACTGACTGTCCTTGTGCCTTGTTGTCTCTCTCAACTCTTTACTGACTGTCCTTGTGCCTTGTTGTCTCTCTCAACTCTTTACTGACTGTCCTTGGTCCTTGTTGTCTGTCTCAACTCTTTACTGACTGTCCTTGTGCCTTGTTTTCTCTCTCAACTCTTACTGACTGTCCTTGTGTCTTGCTGTCTCTCTCAACACTTTACTGACTATCTTTGTGTCTTGCTGTCTTTCTCAACTCTTTACTGACTGTCTTTGTGTCTTGTTGTCTCTCTCAACTCTTTACTGACTGTCCTTGTGTCTTGTTGTCTCTCTCAACTCTTTACTGACTGTCTGTGTTGTGTCGCTGTCTCTCTCAACTCTTTTACTGACTGTCTTTGTGTCTTGTTGTCTCTCTCAGCTCTTTACTGACTGTCTTTGTGCTTGCTGTCTCTCTCAACTCTTTACTGACTGTCTGTGTGTCTCGCTGTCTCTCTCAACACATTACTGACTGTCCTTGTGTCTTGCTGTCTCTTTCAACTCTTTACTGACTATCTTTGTGTCTTGCTGTCTCTCTCAACTCTGTACTGACTGTCTTTGTGTCTTGCTTGTCTCTCCTCAACTCTTTACTGACTGTCTTTGTGTCTTGCTGTCTCTCTCAACTCTTTACTGACTGTCTGTGTGTCTTGCTGTCTCTCTCAGCTCGTTACTGACTGTCTTTGTGTCTTGCTGTCTCTCTCAACTCTTTACTGAGTGTCTTTGTGTCTCGCTGTCTCGCTCAACTCTTTACTGACTGTCTTTGTGTCTTGCTGTCTCTCTCAACTCTTTACTGACTGTCTTTGTGTCTCGCTGTCTCTCTCAACATTTTACTGACTGTCTTTGTGTCTTGCTGTCTCTCTCAACTCTTTACTGACTGTCTTTGTGTCTTGCTGTCTCTCTCAATTCTTTACTGACTGTCTTTGTGTCTTGTTGTCTCTCTCAACTCTTTACTGACTGTCTGTGTGTCTTGCTGTCTCTCTCAACTCTTTACTGACTGTCTTTGTATCTTGTTGTCTCTCTCAACTCTTTACTGACTGTCTTTGTGTCTTGCTGTCTCTCTCAACTCTTTACTGACTGTCCTTGTGCCTTGTTGTCTCTCTCAACTCTTTACTGACTTTCCTTATGCCTTGTTGTCTCTCTCAACTCTTTACTGACTGTCCTTGTGCCTTGTTGTCTCTCTCATCTCTTTACTGACTGTCCTTGTGCCTTGTTGTCTCTCTCAACTCTTTACTGACTATCATTGTGTCTTGCAGTCTCTAACAACTCTTTACTGACTATCTTTGTGTCTTGCTGTCTCTCTCAACTCTTTACTGACTGTCTTTGTGTCATGTTGTCTCTCTCAACTCTTTACTGACTGTCTTTGTGTCTTGCTGTCTCTCTCAACTCTTTACTGACTGTCTGTGTGTCTTGCTGTCTCTCTCAACTATTTACTGACTGTATTTGTGTCTTGCTGTCTCTCTCAACTCTTTACTGACTGTCTTTGTGTCTTGCTGTCTCTCTCAACTCTTTACTGACTGTCTTTGTGTCTCGCTGTCTCTCTCAACATTTTACTGACTGTCTTTGTGTTTTGCTGTCCTCTCTCAACTCTTTACTGACTGTCTTTGTGTCTTGCTGTCTCTCTTCAATTCTTTACTGACTGTCTTTGTGCCCTTGTTGTCTCTCTCAACTCTTTACTGACTGTCTGTGTGTCTTGCTGTCTCTCTCAACTCTTTACTGACTGTCTTTGTGTCTTGCTGTCTCTCTCAACTCTTTACTGACTGTCCTTGTGCCTTGTTGTCTCTCTCAATTCTTTACTGACTGTCCTTGTGCCTTGTTGTCTCTCTCAACTCTTTACTGACTGTCCTTGTGCCTTGTTGTCTCTCTCAACTCTTTACTGACTGTCCTTGTTGCCTTGCTTGTCTCTCTCAACTCTTTACTGACTGTCCTTGTGCCCTTGTTGTCTCTCTCAACTCTTTACTGACTGTCCTTGTGCCTTGTTGTCTCTCTCAACTCTTTACTGACTGTTCTTGTGCCTTGTTGTCTGTCTCAACTCTTTACAGACTGTCCTTGTGCCTTGTTTTCTCTCTCAACTCTTTACTGACTGTCCTTGTGTCTTGCTGTCTCTCTCAACCTTTTACTGACTATCTTTGTGTCTTGCTGTCTTTCTCAACTCTTACTGACTGGTCTTTGTGTCTTGTTGTCTCTCTCAACTCTTTACTGACTGTCCTTGGTCTTGTTGTCTCTCTCAACTCTTTACTGACTGTCTGGTGTGTTCGCTGTCTCTCTCAACTCTTTACTGACTGTCTTTGTGCTTTGTTGTCTCTCTCAAGCTCTTTACTGACTGTCTTTGTGCTTGCTGTCTCTCTCAACTCTTTACTGACTGTCTGTGTGTCTCGCTGTCTCTCTCAACACTTTACTGACTGTCCTTGTGTCTTGCTGTCTCTCTCAACTCTTTACTGACTATCTTGTGTCTTGCTGTCTCTCCTCAACTCTGTACTGACTGTCTTTGTGTCTTGTTGTCTCCTCTCAACTCTTTACTGACTGTCTTTGTGTCTTGCTGTCTCTCTCAACTCTTTACTGACTGTCTGTGTGTCTTGCTGTCTCTCTCAGCTCGTTACTGACCTGTCTTTGTGTCTTGCTGTCTCTCTCAACTCTTACTGAGTGTCTTTGTGTCTCGCTGTCTCGCTCAACTCTTTACTGACTGTCTTTGTGTCTTGCTGTCTCTCTCAACTCTTTACTGACTGTCTTTGTGTCTCGCTGTCTCTCTCAACATTTTACTGACTGTCTTTGTGTCTTGCTGTCTCTCTCAAACTCTTTACTGACTGTCTTTGTGTCTTGCTGTCTCTCTCAATTCTTTACTGACTGTCTTTGTGTCTTGTTGTCTCTCTCAACTCTTTACTGACTGTCTGTGTGTCTTGCTGTCTCTCTCAACTCTTTACTGACTGTCTTTGTATCTTGTTGTCTCTCTCAACTCTTTACTGACTGTCTTTGTGTCTTGCTGTCTCTCTCAACTCTTTACTGACTGTCCTTGTGCCTTGTTGTCTCTCTCAACTCTTTACTGACTTTCCTTATGCCTTGTTGTCCTCTCTCAACTCTTTACTGACTGTCCTTGTGCCTTGTTGTCTCTCTCATCTCTTTACTGACTGTCCTTGTGCCTTGTTGTCTCTCTCAAACTCCTTTACTGACTATCATTGTGTCTTGCAGTCTCTACAAACCTCTTTACTGACTGTCTGTGTGGTCCTTGCTGTCTCTCTCAACTCTTTACTGACTGTCCTTGTAACCTTGTTGTCTCTCTCAAACTCTTTACTGACTATCTTTGTGTCTTGCTGTCTTCTCTCAACTCTTTACTGACTATCTGTGTGTCTTGCTGTCTCTCTCAACTCTTTACTGACTGTCTTTGTGTCTGTGTTGTCTCTCTCAACTCTTTACTGACTGTCTTTGTGTCTTGCTGTCTCTCTCAACTCTTTACTGACTGTCTGTGTGTCTTGCTGTCTCTCTCAACTATTTACTGACTGTATTGTGTCTTGCTGTCTCTCTCAACTCTTTACTGACTGTCTTTGTGTCTTGCTGTCTCTCTCAACATTTTACTGACTGTCTTTGTGTCTTGCTGTCTCTCTCAACTCTTTACTGACTGTCTTTGTGTCTTGTTGTCTCTCTCAACTCTTTACTGACTGTCTTTGTGTCTTGCTGTCTCTCTCAACTCTTTACTGACTGTCTTTGTGTCTTGCTGTCTCTCTCATCTGTTTACTGACTGTCTTTGTGTCTTGCTGTCTCTCTCAACTCTTTACTGAGTGTCTTTGTGTCTCGCTGTCTCGCTCAACTCTTTACTGACTGTCTTTGTGTCTTGCTGTCTCTCTCAACTCTTTACTGACTGTCTTTGTGTCTCGACTGTCTCTCTCAACATTTTACGACTGTCTTTGTGTCTTGCTGTCTCTCAAACTCTTATACTGACTGTCTTGTGTCTGCTGTCTCTCTCAATTCTTTACTGACTGTCTTTGTGTCTTGTTGTCTCTCTCAACTCTTTATGACTGTCTGTGTGTCTTGCTGTCTCTCTCAACTCTTTACTGACTGTCTTTGTATCTTGTTGTCTCTCTCAACTCTTACTGACTGTCTCTTTGTGTCTTGCTGTCTCTCTCAACTCTTTTACTGACTGTCCTTGTGCCTTGTTGTCTCTCTCAACTCTTTACTGACTTTCCTTATGCCTTGTTGTCTCTCTCAACTCTTTACTGACTGTCCTTGTGCCTTGTTGTCTCTCTCATCTCTTTACTGACTGTCCTTGTGCCTTGTTGTCTCTCTCAACTCTTTACTGACTATCATTGTGTCTTGCAGTCTCTAACAACTCTTTACTGACTGTCTGTGTGTCTTGCTGTCTCTCTCAACTCTTTACTGACTGTCCTTGTACCTTGTTGTCTCTCTCAACTCTTTACTGACTATCTTAGTGTCTTGCTGTCTCTCTCAACTCTTTACTGACTATCTTTGTGTCTGTGCTGTCTCTCTCAACCTTTACTGACTGTCTTTGTGTCATGTTGTCTCTCTCAACTCTTTACTGACTGTCTTTGTGTCTTGCTGTCTCTCTCAACTCTTACTGACTGTCTGTGTGTCTTGCTGTCTCTCTCAACTATTACTGACTGTATTTGTGTCTTGCTGTCTCTCTCAACTCTTTACTGACTGTCTTTGTGTCTTGCTGTCTCTCTCAACTCTTTACCTGACTGTCTTTGTGTCTCGCTGTCTCTCTCAACATTTTACTGACTGTCTTTTGTGTTTTGCTGTCTCTCTCAACTCTTTACTGACTGTCTTTGTGTCTTGCTGTCTCTCTCAATTCTTTACTGACTGTCTTTGTGCCCTTGTTGTCTCTCTCAACTCTTTACTGACTGTCTGTGTGTCTTGCTGTCTCTCTCAACTCTTTACTGACTGTCTTTGTGTCTCGCTGTCTCTCTCAACTCTTTACTGACTGTCTTTGTGTCTCGCTGTCTCTCTCAACTCTTTACTGACTGTCTTTGTGTCTCTCTGTCTCTCTCAACTCTTTACTGACTGTCTTTGTGTCTTGCTGTCTCTTTCAACACTTTACTGACTGTCTTTGTGTCTTGTTGTCTCTCTCAACTCTTTACTGACTGTCTTTGTGTCTTGTTGTCTCTCTCAACTGTTTACTGACTGTCCTTGTGTCTTGTTGTCTCTCTCAACT
Source organism: Cepaea nemoralis (assembly GCA_014155875.1). Classification (NCBI taxonomy): domain Eukaryota; kingdom Metazoa; phylum Mollusca; class Gastropoda; order Stylommatophora; family Helicidae; genus Cepaea; species Cepaea nemoralis. Next base: position 40,816 of record JACEFZ010012092.1, read on the forward strand.
CTTTACTGACTGTCCTTGTGTCTTGTTGTCTCTCTCAACTCTTTACTGACTGTCCTTGTGTCTTGTTGTCTCTCTCAACTCTTTACTGACTGTCCTTGTGCCTTGTTGTCTCTCTCAACTCTTTACTGACTGTCCTTGTGCCTTGTTGTCTCTCTCAACTCTTTACTGACTGTCCTTGCGCCTTGTTGTCTCTCTCAACTCTTTACTGACTGTCCTTGTGACTTTTTGTCTCTCTCAACTCTCTACTGACTGTCCTTGTGCCTTGTTGTCTCTCTCAACTCTTTACTGACTGTCCTTGTGCCTTGTTGTCTGTCTCAACTCTTTACTGACTGTCTGTGTGTCTTGCTGTCTCTCTCAATTATTTACTTACTGTATTTGTGTCTTGCTGTCTCTCTCACCTCTTTACTGACTGTCTTTGTGTCTTGCTGTCTCTCTCAACTCTTTACTGAGTGTCTTTGTGTCTCGCTGTCTCTCTCAACTCTTTACTGACTGTCCTTGTGCCTTGTTGTCTCTCTCAACTCTTTACTGACTGTCCTTGTGCCTTGTTGTCTCTCTCAACTCTTTACTGACTGTCCTTGCGCCTTGTTGTCTCTCTCAACTCTTTACTGACTGTCCTTGTGACTTTTTGTCTCTCTCAACTCTCTACTGACTGTCCTTGTGCCTTGTTGTCTCTCTCAACTCTTTACTGACTGTCCTTGTGCCTTGTTGTCTGTCTCAATTATTTACTTACTGTATTTGTGTCTTGCTGTCTCTCTCACCTCTTTACTGACTGTCTTTGTGTCTTGCTGTCTCTCTCAACTCTTTACTGAGTGTCTTTGTGTCTCGCTGTCTCTCTCAACTCTTTACTGACTGTCTTTGTGTCTTGATGTCTCTCTCAACTCTTTACTGACTGTCTTTGTGTCTTGCTGTCTCTCTCAACTCTTTACTGACTGTCTTTGTGTGTCGCTGTCTCTCTCAACACTTTACTGACTGTCTTTGTGTCTTGCTGTCTCTCTCAACACTTTACTGACTGTCTTTGTGTCTTGCTGTCTCTCTCAACTCTTTACTTACTGTCTGTGTGTCTTACTGTCTCTCTCAACTCTTTACTGACTGTCTTTGTGTCTTGTTGTCTCTCTCAACTCTTTACTGACTGTCTTTGTGTCTTGTTGTCTCTCTCAACTCTTTACTTACTGTCTGTGTGTCTCGCTGTCTCTCTCAACACTTTACTGACTGTCCTTGTGTCTTGCTGTCTCTCTCAACTTTTTACTGACTATCTTTGTGTCTTGCTGTCTCTCTCAACTCTTTACTGACTGTCTTTGTGTCTTGCTGTCTCTCTCAACTCTTTACTGACTGTCCTTGTGCCTTGTTGTCTCTCTCAACTCTTTACTGACTTTCCTTATGCCTTGTTGTCTCTCTCAACTCTTTACTGACTGTCCTTGTGCCTTGTTGTCTCTCTCATCTCTTTACTGACTGTCCTTGTGCCTTGTTGTCTCTCTCAACTCTTTACTGACTATCATTGTGTCTTGCAGTCTCTACAACTCTTTACTGACTGTCTGTGTGTCTTGCTGTCTCTCTCAACTCTTTACTGACTGTCTTGTACCTTGTTGTCTCTCTCAACTCTTTACTGACTATCTTTGTGTCTTGCTGTCTCTCTCAACCTTTACTGACTATCTTGTGTCTTGCTGTCTCTCTCAACTCTTTACTGACTGTCCTTTGTGTCCTTGTTGTCTCTCTCAACTTCTTTACTGACTGTCTTTGTGTCTTGCTGTCTCTCTCACTCTTTACTGACTGTCTTTGTGTCTTGCTGTCTCTCTCAACTCTTTACTGACTGTCTTTGTGTCTTGCTGTCTCTCTCAACTCTTTACTGACTGTCTTTGTGTCTTCGCTTGTCCTCTCTCACATTTTACTGACTGTCTTTGTGTCTTGCTGTCTCTCTCAACTCGTTACTGACTGTCTTTGTGTCTTGCTGTCTCTCTCAACTCTTTACTGACTGTCTTTGTGCCCTTGTTGTCTCTCTCAACTCTTTACGGACTGTCTGTGTGTCTTGCTTGTCTCTCTCAACTCTTTACTGACTGTCTTGTGTGCTCGCTGTCTCTCCTCAACTTCTTTACTGACTGTCTTTGTGTCTTGCTGTCTCTCTCAACTCTTTACTGACTGTCTTTGTGTCTTGCTGTCTCTCTCAACTCTTTACTGACTGTCTTTGTGTCTTGCTGTCTCTCTCAACACTTTACTGACTGTCTTTGTGTCTTGCTGTCTCTCTCAACTCTTTACTGACTGTCTTTGTGTCCTTGTTGTCTCTCTCAACTTTTACTGACTGTCTTGTGTCTTGCTGTCTCTCTCAACTCTTTACTGACTGTCCTTGTGTCCTTGTGTCTCTCTCAACTCTTTACTGACTTGTCCTTGTGTCTTGTTGTCTCTCTCAACTCTTTACTGACTGTCCTTTGTGTCTTGCTTGTCTCTCTCAACTCTTTACTGACTGTCCTTGTGCTCTGTTGTCTCTCTCAACTCTTTACTGACTGTCCTTGTGTCTTGCTTGTCTCTCTCAACTCTTACTGACTGTCCTTTGTGTCTTGCTTGTCTCTCTCAACTCTTACTGACTGTCTTTGTGTCCTTGTTGTCTCTCTCAACTCTTTACTGACTGTCCTTGTGCCTTGTTGTCTGTCTCAACTCTTTACTGACTGTCTGTGTGTCTTGCTGTCTCTCTCAATTATTTACTTACTGTATTTGTGTCTTGCTGTCTCTCTCACCTCTTTATGACTGTCTTTGTGTCTTGCTGTCTCTCTCAACTCTTTACTGAGTGTCTTTGTGTCTCGCTGTCTCTCTCAACTCTTTACTGACTGTCCTTGTGCCTTGTTGTGCTCTCTCAACTCTTTACTGACTGTCCTTGTGCCTGTTGTCTCTCTCAACTCTTTACTGATGTCCTTGCGCCTTGTTGTCCTCTCTCAAACTCTTACTGACTGTCCTTGTGACTGTCTCTCTCAACTCTCTATGACTGTCCTGTGTGCCTTGTTGTCTCTCTCACTCTTTACTGACTGTCCTTGTGCCTTGTTGTCTGTCTCAATATTTACTTACTGTATTTGTGTCTTGCTGGTCTCTCTCACCTCTTTACTGACTGTCTTTGGTGTCTTGCTGTCTCTCTCAACTCTTTACTGAGTGTCTTTGTGTCTCGCTGTCTCTCTCAACTCTTTACTGACTGTCCTTGTGTCTTGTTGTCTCTCTCAACTCTTTACTGACTGTCTTTGTGTCTTGCTGTCTCTCTCAACTCTTTACTGACTGTCTTTGTGTCTCGCTGTCTCTCTCAACACTTTACTGACTGTCTTTGTGTCTTGCTGTCTCTCTAACATCTTTACTGACTGTCTTTTGTGTCTCGCTGTCTCTCTCAACTCTTTACTGACTGTCTTGTGTCTTGCTGTCTCTCTCAAACTCTTTACTGACTGTCTTGTGTCTTGCTGTCTCTCTCAACTCTTTACTGACTGTCTTTGTGTCTTAGCTGTCTCTCTCAACTCTTTACTGACTGTCTGTGTGTCTCTCGCTGTCTCTCTCAACTCTTTACTGACTGTCTTTGTGTCTTGCTGTCTCTCTCAACTTCTTTACTGACTATCTTTGTGTCTTGCTGTCTCTCTCAACTCTTTACTGACTGTCTTTGTGTCTTGCTGTCTCTCTCAACCCTTTACTGACTGTCTTTGTGTATTGCTGTCTCTCTTAACTATTTACTGACTGTCTTTGTGTCTCGCTGTCTCTCTCAACACTTTACTGACTGTCTTTGTGTCTTGCTGTCTCTCTCAACTCTTTACTGACTGTCTTTGTGTCTCGCTGTCTCTCTCAATTCTTTACTGACTGTCTTTGTGTCTCTCTGTCTCTCTCAACTCTTTACTGACTGTCTTTGTGTCTTGCTGTCTCTCTCACTCTTTACTGACTGTCTGTGTGTCCTTTTGTCTCTCTCAACTCTTACTGAGTGTCTTTGTGTCTTGCTGTCTCTCTCAACTCTTTACTGACTGTCCCTGTGTCCTTGCTGTCTCTCTCACTATTTACTGACTATCCTTGTGCCTTGTCTGTCTCTCTCAACTCTTTACTGACTGTCCTTGTGCTTGTTGTCTCTCTCAATTCTTTACTGAACTGTCCTTGTGCCTTGTTGTCTCTCTCAACTCTTTACTGACTGTCCTTGTGCCTTGTTGTCCTCTCTCAACTCTTACTGACTGTCCTTGTGCTTGTTGTCTCTCTCAACTCTTTACCTGACTGTCCTTTGTGCTTGTTGTCTCTCTCACTCTTTACTGACTGTCCTTGTGCCTTGTTGTCTCTCTCATTCTTACTGACTGTCCTTGTGCCTTGTTGTCTCTCTCAACTCTTTACTGACTGTCCTTGTGCCTTGTTGTCCTCTCTCAACTCTTTACTGACCTGTCCTTGTGCCTTGTTGTCTCTCCTCAACTCTTTACTGACTGTCCTTGTGCCTTGTTTGTCTCTCCTCAACTCTTTACTGACTGTCCTTGTGCCTTGTTGTCTCTCTCAACTCTTTACTGACTGTCCTTGTGCCTTGTTGTCTCGTCTCAACTCTTTTGAAGACTGTCCTTGTGCCTTGTTTATCTCTCTCAACTCTTTACTGACTGTCCTTGTGTCTTGCTGTCTCTCTCAACACTTACTGACTATCTTTGTGTCTTGCTGTCTTTCTCAACTCTTTACTGACTGTCGTTGTGTCTTGTTGTCCTCTCTCAACTCTTTACTGACTGTCCTTGTGTCTTGTTGTCTCTCTCACTCTTTACTGACTGTCCTTGTGCCTGTTGTCTCTCTCAAACTCTTTACTGACTGTCCTTGTGCCTTGTTGTCTCTCTCAGCTCTTTACTGACTGTCCTTGTGCCTTGTTGTCTCTCTCAACTCTTTACTGACTGTCCTTGTGCCTTGTTGTCTCTCTCAACTCTTTACTGACTGTCCTTGTCCTTGTTGTCTCTCTCAACTCTTTACTGACTGTCCTTGTGCCTTGTTTGTCTCTCTCAACTACTTTACTGACTGTCCTTGTGCCTTGTTTGTCTCTCTCACTCTTTACTGACTGTCCTTGGTCCTTGTTGTCTGTCTCAATCTTACTGACTGTCCTTGTGCCTTGTTTTCTCTCTCAACTCTTTACTGACTGTCCTTGTGCCTTACTGTCCTCTCTCTAACACTTTACTTGACTAGTCTTTGTGTCTTGCTGTCTCTCTCACTCTTTACTGATCTGTCTTTGTGTCTGTGTTGTCTCTCTCAACTCTTTACTGACTGTCTTTGTGTCTTGCTGTCTCTCTCAACTCTTTACTGACTGTCTGTGTGTCTTGCTGTCTCTCTCAATTATTTACTTACTGTATTTGTGTCTTGCTGTCTCTCTCACCTCTTTACTGACTGTCTTTGTGTCTTGCTGTCTCTCTCAACTCTTTTCTGAGTGTCTTTGTGTCTCGCTGTCTCTCTCAACTCTTTACTGACTGTCTTTGTGTCTTGTTGTCTCTCTCAACTCTTTACTGACTGTCTTTGTGTCTTGCTGTCTCTCTCAACTCTTTACTGACTGTCTTTGTGTCTCGCTGTCTCTCTCAACACTTTAAAGACTGTCTTTGTGTCTTGCTGTCTCTCTCAACTCTTTACTGACTGTCTTTGTGTCTCGCTGTCTCTCTCAACACTTTACTGACTGTCCTTGTGTCTTGCTGTCTCTCTCAACTTTTTACTGACTATCTTTGTGTCTTGCTGTCTCTCTCAACTCTTTACTGACTGTCTTTTTGTCTTGCTGTCTCTCTCAACCCTTTACTGACTGTCTGTGTGTGTCGCTGTCTCTCTCAACTCTTTACTGACTGTCTTTGTGTCTTGTTGTCTCTCTCAGCTCTTTACTGACTGTCTTTGTGCTTGCTGTCTCTCTCAACTCTTTACTGACTGTCTGTGTGTCTCGCTGTCTCTCTCAACACTTTACTGACTGTCCTTGTGTCTTGCTGTCTCTCTCAACTCTTTACTGACTGTGTATAAGAGACAGATCTTTGTGTCTTGCTGTCTCTCTCAACTCTGTACTGACTGTCTTTGTGTCTTGTTGTCTCTCTCAACTCTTTACTGACTGTCTTTGTGTCTTGCTGTGTCTCTCAACTCTTTACTGACTGTCTGTGTGTCTTGCTGTCTCTCTCAACTATTTACTGACTGTATTTGTGTCTTGCTGTCTCTCTCAGCTCGTTACTGACTGTCTTTGTGTCTTGCTGTCTCTCTCAACTCTTTACTGAGTGTCTTTGTTGTCTCGCTTGTCTCGCTCAACTCTTACTGACTGTCTTTGTGTCTTGCTGTCTCTCTCAACTCTTTACTGACTGTCTTTGTGTCTCGCTGTCTCTCTCAACATTTTACTGACTGTCTTTGTGTCTTTCTGTCTCTCTCAACTCTTTACTGACTGTCTTTGTGTCTTGCTGTCTCTCTCAATTCTTTACTGACTGTCTTTGTGTCTTGTCTGTCTCTCTCAACTCTTTACTGACTGTCTGTGTGTCTTGCTGTCTCTCTCAACTCTTTACTGACTGTCTTTGTATCTTGTTGTCTCTCTCAACTCTTTACTGACTGTCTTTGTGTCTTGCTGTCCTCTCTCAACTCTTTACTGACTGTCCTTGTGCCTTGTTGTCTCTCCTCAACTCTTACTGACTTTCCTTATGCCTTGTTGTCTCTCTCAACTCTTTACTGACTGTCCTTTGCCTGTTGTCCTCTCTCATCTCTTTACTGACTGTCCTTGTGCCTTGTTGTCTCTCTCAACTCTTTACTGACTATCATTGTGTCTTGCAGTCTCTAACAACTCTTTACTGACTGTCTGTGTGTCTTGCTGTCTCTCTCAACTCTTTACTGACTGTCCTTGTACCTTGTGTCTCTCTCAACTCTTACTGACTATCTTTGTGTCTTGCTGTCTCTCTCAACTCTTTATTGACTATCTTTGTGTCTTGCTGTCTCTCTCAACCTCTTTACTGACTGTCTTTGTGTCATGTTGTCTCTCTCAACTCTTTACTGACTGTCTTTGTGTCTTGCTGTCTCTCATCAACTCTTTACTGGACTGTCTGTGTGTCTTGCTGTCTCTCTCAACTATTTACTGACTGTATTTGTGTCTTGCTGTCTCTCTCAACTCTTTACTGACTGTCTTTGTGTCTTGCTGTCTCTCTCAACTCTTTACTGACTGTCTTTGTGTCTCGCTGCTCTCTCAACATTTTACTGACTGTCTTTGTGTTTTGCTGCTCTCTCAACTCTTTACTGACTGTCTTTGTGTCTTGCTGTCTCTCTCAATCTTTACTGACTGTCTTTGTGCCCTTGTTGTCTCTCTCAACTCTTTACTGACTGTCTGTGTGTCTTGCTGTCTCTCTCAACTCTTTACTGACTGTCTTTGTGTCCTTGCTGTCTCTCTCAACTCTTTACTGACTGTCCTTGTGCCTTGTTGTCCTCTCTCTCAATTCTTTACTGACTTCCTTGTGCCTTTTTGTCTCTCTCAACTCTTTACTGACTGTCCTTGTGCCTTGTTGTCTCTCTCAACTCTTTACTGACTGTCCTTGTGCCTTGTTGTCTCTCTCAACTTCTTTACGACTGTCCTGTGCCTTTGTTGTCTCTCTCACTCTTTACTGACTGTCCTTGTGCCTTGTTGTCTCTCTCAACTCTTTACTGACTGTTCTTGTGCCTGTTGTCTGTCTCAACTCTTTACAGACTGTCCTTGTGCTTGTTTTCTCTCTCACTCTTTACTGACTGTCCTTGTGTCTTGCTGTCTCTCTCACACTTTACTGACTATCTTTGTGTCTTGCTGTCTTTCTCAACTCTTTACTGACTGTCTTTGTGTCTTGTTGTCTCTCTCAACTCTTACTGACTGTCCTTGTGTCTTGTTGTCTCTCTCAACTCTTTACTGACTGTCTGTGTGTGTCGCTGTCTCTCTCAACTCTTTACTGACTGTCTTTGTGTCTTGTTGTCTCTTCAGCTCTTTACTGACTGTCCTTTGTGCTTGCTGTCTCTCTCACTCTTTACTGACTGTCTGTGTGTCTCGCTGTCTCTCTCAACACTTTACTGACTGTCACTTGTGTCTTGCTGTCTCTCTCAACTCTTTACTGACTATCTTGTGTCTTGCTGTCTCTCTCAACTCTGTACTGACTGTCTTTGTGTCTCTTGTGTCTCTCTCAACTCTTTACTGACTGTCTTTGTGTCTTGCTGTCTCTCTCAACTCTTTACTGACTGTCTGTGTGTCTTGCTGTCTCTCTCAGCTCGTTACTGACTGTCTTTGTGTCTTGCTGTCTCCTCAACTCTTTACTGAGTGTCTTGTGTCTCGCTGTCCTCGCTCAACTCTTTACTGACTGTCTTTGTGTCTTGCTGTCTCTCTCAAC
>JACEFZ010012092.1:49218-71718 GCA_014155875.1 Cepaea nemoralis
CAATGTGATTGGTCTATACAATTATAGGTGGCACTTAAATGCCACATGTGATTGGTCTATACAATTTATAGGTGGCACTAAATGCACAATGTGATGGGTCTAGTACAATTATAGTGGCACTAAATGCCCAAGTGATTGGTCTATACATTATAGGTGGCCTAAATGCCCAATGTGATTGGTCTATATACAATTATAGGTGGCACTAAATGCCCAATGTGATTGGTCGATAACAATTATAGGTGGCACTAAATGCCCAAATGTGATTTGGTCCTATAGCAATTATAGGGTGGCACTAAATGCCCAATGTGATTGGTCTATTACAATTATAGGTGGCACTAATGCCCAATGTGATTGGTCTATACAATTTATAGGTGGCACTACATGCCCAATGTGATTGGTCTATACAATTATAGGTTGGCACTAAATGCCCAATGTGATTGGTCTATACAATTATAGGTGGCACTAAATGCCCAATGTGATTGGTCCTATACAATTATAGGTGGCACTAAATGCCCAATGTGATTGGTCTATACAATTATAGGTGGCACTAAATGCCAATGTGATTGGTCTAATACAATTATAGGTGGCACTAAATGCCCAATGTGATTGGTCTATACAATTATAGGTGGCACTAAATGCCCAATGTGATTGGTCTATACAATTATAGGTGGCACTAAATGCCCAATGTGATTGGTCTATACAATTATAGGTGGCACTAAATGCCCAATGTGATTGGTCTATACAATTATAGGTGGCACTAAATGCCCAATGTGATTGGTCTATACAATTATAGGTGGCAACTAAATGCCCACTGTGATTGGTCTATACAATTATAGGTGGCACTAAATGCCCAATGTGATTGGTCTATACAATTATAGGTGGCACTACATGCCAATGTGATTGGTCTATACAATTATAGGTGGCACTAAATGCCCAATGTGATTGGACTATACAATTATAGGTGGCACTAAATGCCCAATGTGCCTCAGGGTGGGTAAAATGCTTCTTTACTGACTGTCTTTGTGTGGTCTATACAATTATAGGTGGCACTAAATGCCCAATGTGATTGGTCTATACAATTATAGGTGGCACTAAATGCCCAATGTGATTGGACTATACAATTATAGGTGGCACTAAATGCCCAATGTGATTGGACTATGCAATTATAGGTGGCACTAAATGCCCAATGTGATTGGACTATACAATTATAGGTGGCACTAAATGCCCAATGTGATTGGACTATACAATTATAGGTGGCACTAAATGCCCAATGTGATTGGTCCTATACAATTATAGGTGGCACTAAATGCCCAATGTGATTGGACTATACAATTATAGGTGGCACTAAATGCCCAATGTGATTGGTCTATTCAATTATAGGTGGCACTAAATGCCCAATGTGATTGGACTATACAATTATAGGTGGCACTAAATGCCCAATGTGATTGGACTATACAATTATAGGTGGCACTAAATGCCCAATGTGATTGGTCTATACAATTATAGGTGGCACTAAATGCCCAATGTGATTGGACTATACAATTATAGGTGGCACTAAATGCCCAATGTGATTGGACTATACAATTATAGGTGGCACTAAATGCCCAATGTGATTGGACTATACAATTATAGGTGGCACTAAATGCCCAATGTGATTGGACTATACAATTATAGGTGGCACTAAATGCCCAATGTGATTGGACTATACAATTATAGGTGACACTAAATGCCCAATGTGATTGGACTATACAATTATAGGTGGCACTAAATGCCCAGTGTGATTGGTCTATACAATTATAGGTGGCACTAAATGCCCAATGTGATTGGTCTATACAATTATAGGTGGCACTAAATGCCCAATGTGATTGGTCTATACAATTATAGGTGGCACTAAATGCCCAATGTGCCTCAGGGTGGGTAAAATGCTTCTTTACTGACTGCCTTTGTGTCTTGCTGTCTGTCTCTCTCAACTCTTTACTGACTGTCTTTGTGTCTTGCTGTCTCTCTCTCTCAACTCTTTACTGACTGTCTTTGTGTCTTGCTGTCTCTCTCTCTCAACTCTTTACTGACTGTCTTTGTGTCTTGCTGTCTCTCTCAACTCTCCATCTGTCTATCAATGTCTCTGCTTTGTTGTGTTTTTTTACAAAGTGTAAATTGTTCACATTTCTAGTTTTACAACAGTTTAACCTATTTAATTTCTCTTTTCTCTTAGTATCTTTCTGTATTCCTATCTCTCTACCTGTCTCCTTTTCTCTTTCTCTCTCTGGGCATCTCTCTGTATACTCGTATCTGTCTGTGTATCTGTGCGTATCCCCGCTTCGCTATCCGTGTGAATCATGTATTCACTGTCTCCTCCTTTCAGAGATGTCTTTTTTTAAATTTTAAACTGTCCATTTCTGTATTTCAGTTTCTCTGTATTTTTCTGTCTCTCAGTGTGACCACACAGCTCTCTTTCTGTCTATATCCATCCGTGGATCAACATGGAGACCATTTGGTCTATAATAAAAATAGCCCTAGCAACATTAGCCCTAGCAGGCCTAGGGCCAAGCAACATAAGCCATATCAACATAAGCCCTATCAACATAAGCCCAATTCGATTGAAGCCGTTTAAAAGGGACCTTAACTCTGTTTTACTTACGGACCAATCATTTTTTTTATTTCTGCGTGTTACTCCTTTCCGTCTTCTCAAACTCCTTGTTCTGTTTTTTTTTTTTTAAATCTATTGTTAATGTTGCAACCATATAATCGGATTGCTATTGAAACTATTAGTGTTGGAACTCTTCGCTGGCTGCTGAAGATGGGGACGGAGCGCTTAGGGGAATGCTCCGAATGCTGTGATGTCGGTTCCTAAATCAATCAATCAATCAATCAATCAATCAAACCAAATGTAATAACGTGATGGGCGTAACATATATCAAATTCCATTCTTCTGTTGTCTCAGAAGAGACGTTATATTAGAGCCAATCGTCTGGCTCAGATTAATAATCCTGTGATCGAGTCAGCCACAATAGGGATTGTTGCCAAGAGAGGGTACCGGCTCATATATATATATATATATATATATATATATATATATATATATATATATATATATATATATATATATATATATATATATATATATATATACGAAATACATAGTTTATCACAAAACAACTGCTATGAAATAATGTTATAGGTTCACACAATTTGAATTCAAAATAGTTTAAACAAGGCTGTGTTTTATATCATGCAATACATATTTTTCAGAGGTACTTGTAATTTACATCCCAAAGTAAAGGACGAGTGGTCAACATTCTAGTCCAACTGGTGTAGGAGTTGAACCCCTTACCCCGGCATCAGCACATCAGCACACCGATGTTTAAGAACATGGTTTCTTATCCACACGACCATGCTGACCTCCCAATGAAGATTTGGAATGGACGATGGTAATTGGAGCAAAGCTGAACAAGATCTACGAGGTTAGGGAATTCGCTGTAGCCTTTCTAGGGGAAATAATCAGCGGTGACCATCGTTAATCTGTCAGGATGTGGGTTATAATATTTCCCAAGAATATTCTCTTGTAACATGAAGATCAGAACGACACAAGCATTGAAACCTCTACTTTCAACCACGCTGTAGAACAATTGTTCTCAACCTTTTTTGACCCATGCACACTTTCACCATTTGTTAGTCATTCCCCCCTTTCCAGCGAACGAAAGAAGAATACTTCCCTCCTTTTCAAAATTGATAGCCTCAAAGGGTGTATTCAAAACCACACCAAATTAATCATATTACAATAAACAAACAACACGTCAAAGAATTGTCACTTACAACACGACACCAGAATGCCAGAAAATTGTGCTTTATCAAACAAAACGCTCAATAGAAAAACAGGATATTGTGCCTGAAGCCATTTTGAGTCTGCCAATTTGTGGTCTTAATTCCCTCCTCCCAACCCCCATGGATACCCTAATATTCCTCCCTGGGGGGAATTCCCCATTGGTTGAGAACCACGGGGAAGAAGATCAGTATCTACTTAGAGAATGCTCTTTAGTTTTAATATGGGAGATAACCAGCAGGGAAAGTGTGGGATTCTGGCTTGGTCCTTCAACAATGCTTTCGTCCGGCGCTGACTTCTGAGCCCATGACTTGCAACAGCCAGGCTACTATATCCCAGGCTTCCGTCAAGGACAGCACTACCCTGTAGTGTTGCTATTGCTTGATGGTTGGTGATCAAGGCAGGAGCTGACTCGTTTCGGCCATCTTTCCCCTCCATGTTCGTTTCGCTAGCCTGCAGGACGGTCAGACCTGAACATGACACTGTAGTTGTGCTGTTCCCGCGTGACGTCATGCCGCCATAGATAGTGTGCCAGATGCCTGTTTATCTGATGCTGCTTGCAGGTTCGCCGAGACAAGGAGTTTGAGTCTGCCGTACCATAAGCCCCTACTCCAGCCAGTCCCAGACCATAAACCAATACTTTTAACGAAAGTCCGGGCTATAGCATCACATAAAAACAGTTGCAAGTAAAGACAGCGGACGCGAGAACTCACATCTACTGTATATGCCCAGGAGTGAGGCAGCCGATATCCATCAGCGGCCAAAGTTACCAAGCCAGGTGGACAAGGATTATGAAAATAATTTTTAGAGCTTGTTTATGCAGTGATCCCTGTCGATACTCAATCTTCTTTAAGCTTATTCCTTTCTCAGTTTATGTTTTTAGTATGGTAACTTGTATTTTTAAGTACAAATAGTTGTTGAGTATATTAAACATTCAAATGTACATGTCCACTATTAGATGTGGAAATCAGACAATGACAACGGACAGGAATATAAAGCAATATTGTACAAATAACCACATCTCCTTGACCAGGCTTAACATTAATACCAACCAATCAATCAATCAATCAATCAATCAACCAAACCAAATGTAATAACGTGATGGGCATAAAATATAGCAAATTCCATTCTTCTGTTGCGTTAGAAGAGAAGTTATATTAGGGCCAATCGTCTGGCTCCGATTAATAATCCTGTGATCGAGTCAGCCACAATAGGTATTGTTGCCCAGAGAGGGTACCGGCTCATATATATATATATATATATATCATGTGCCATGCCGGAAAGCATGGGCGGTCATGACTCGCCATCTCATTCGATCACCAGTGTCGTGGATCAGCTCAGTGTTCCTGTCTTGTCCATGCCATGTGGCCAAGCCCTCCAGGTATTTTCCTCTCGGTCTGCCTCTTGGTCTGTTTCCTTCGATCTTGCCAGTTATCACCAAGTTGTCCAATCCATTTCTTCTCATAACATGTCCAAAAAATTTTGACTGTCTACGTCTAATTTCTCTAATCAGTTTACGATGTTCATTTGTCTCCTGTAGTATTTGGTCATTGGTTTTTCTGTCTGTCCATGGTATTCTTTGCATTTTCCTCAGAAACCACATTTCTGCAGCCATCAGATGCTTTTCAGCTTGACTGCTCATTGTCCAAGTTTCACATCCATACAAAAGAACAGGCTCTATGTATCCCCTCAACACTCTTTTTCTCGTTTCAATTGACATCTTTTTATTGGTCAGAATGTTTTTCATCTTGCTAAAGGCTACTTTCGCCATGGCGATTCTTGTTCTAATCTCTTCAAGGCATCTCCCATCAGATGTTATGACTGTTCCAAGATAATTGTACCGATTCACTTGTTGAAGAATATTTCCATTTACTTGTATATTACATTGTGGCACTTCTTCCTTCCTAGTGACGACCATAACCTGAGTCTTTTTACAATTTAATTCTAACCCCAGTTGCTCACTGTGTACAACAACCGCATCTACTAATTGTTGCAGGTCCTGCGCATTGTCTGCAATTAATACTGTATCATCTGCATATCTAATGTTATTGATGTTTCGTCCTCCAATGCTGATTCCATTTATATCCTCTACATTTCTGAAAATATTTCACTGTATAGGGAAAAAAGATCTGGAGACATCACACATCCCTGCCTAACACCTCTTTTAATTGGCTGATACTGTCCCACTTCATTATCAATCCTTATTGCAGCTTGTTGTTTCCAATATATGTTTTTTATAAGTCTAATGTCTTTCCCATGAATTTTAGATCTGCAAGCATATCCACCATGTTGACATGTCTAACTCTATCAAAATCCTTTGTATAGTCAATAAAGCTAAGATGTATATCCTTGTTTACTTCTATAGCACGTTCAATAACTTTTCGCAGCATATACATAGCATTTACTGTACCCTTTCCTTCTACAAACCCACATTGTTCTTCCCCTATTTCAGGTTGTATCTTCTTCCTCACTCTTTGCATGATAATTCTTAGCAAAATCTTTGTGATGTGACTCATTATACTAATTGTTCTATGTTGATCACATTCCAAGGTTCCTGATTTCTTTGGGATTGCAATAAATACAGAGTTACATAATTCAGGAGGTATATCTCCAGTATCATATTATGTGTTCATCAGTCTGGTGACTTGCTCTAGTCCAAATTCTTCTAAAGCTTTAATCATTTCTATTGTGATGTTATCTGCACCGGAGGCCTTGCCAGCTTTCATATGCATAAGAACATTTCGAACCTCCATCTCCAAAATTGGCGGTCCTTCATGATTAAATCTAATATCATACTGTTCGTCTCTGTTATCATCATTGTTTATCACAAAACAACTGCTATGAAATAATGTAATAGTTTCACACAATTTGAATTCAAAACAGTTTCAACAAGACAGTGTTTTATATCATGCAATAAATATATTTTTTTTTAACGCTCGCTTGCTTTTAACTCAAGCTTAGTCCATACACACTACTTCTAGTAGTGCTGGGCTGAATGTTGCGTGTGGATTAGCCTTCCTTACACACTACTTCTAGTAGTGCTGGGCTGAATTTTACGTGTGGATTAGCCTTCCATACACACTACTTCTAGTAGTACTGGATTGAATGTTGCGTGTGGATTAGCCTTCCATACACACAACTTCTAGTAGTACGGGACTGAATTTTACGTGTGGATTAGCCTTCCATACACACTACTTCTAGTAGTGCTGGGCTGAATTTTACGTGTGGATTAGCCTTCCATACACACAACTTCTAGTAGTGCTGGGCTGAATTTTACGTGTGGATTAGCCTTCCATACACACTACTTCTAGTAGTGCTGGGCTGAATTTTACGTGTGGATTAGCCTTCCATACACATATGCATAAGAACATTTCGAACCTCCATCTCCAAAATTGGCGGTCCTTAATGATTAAATCTAATATCATACTGTTCGTCTCTGTTATCATCATTGTTTATCACAAAACAACTGCTATGAAATAATGTAATAGTTTCATACAATTTGAATTCAAAACAGTTTCAACAAGACAGTGTTTTATATCATGCAATAAATATATTTTTTTTTAACGCTCGCTTGCTTTTAACTCAAGCTTAGTCCATACACACTACTTCTAGTAGTGCTGGGCTGAATGTTGCGTGTGGATTAGCCTTCCATACACACTACTTCTAGTAGTGCTGGGCTGAATTTTACGTCTGGATTAGCCTTCCATACACACTACTTCTAGTAGTGCTGGGCTGAATGTTGCGTGTGGATTAGCCTTCCATACACACTACTTCTAGTAGTACGGGACTGAATTTTACGTGTGGATTAGCCTTCCATACACACTACTTCAAGTAGTGCTGGGCTGAATGTTGCGTGTGGATTAGCCTTCCATACACACAACTTCTAGTAGTACGGGACTGAATTTTACGTGTGGATTAGCCTTCCATACACACTACTTCTAGTAGTGCTGGGCTGAATTTTACGTGTGGATTAGCCTTCCATACACACAACTTCTAGTAGTACTGGGCTGAATGTTGCGTGTGGATTAGCCTTCCATACACACTACTTCTAGTAGTGCTGGGCTGAATTTTACGTGTGGATTAGCCTTCCATACACACAACTTCTAGTAGTGCTGGGCTGAATGTTGCGTGTGGATTAGCCTTCCAAACACACTACTTCTAGTAGTGCTGGGCTGAATTTTACGTGTGGATTAGCCTTCCATACACACTACTTCTAGTAGTGCTGGGCTGAATTTACGTGTGGATTAGCCTTCCATACACACTACTTCTAGTAGTGCTGGGCTGAATTTTACGTGTGGATTAGCCTTCCATACACACTACTTCTAGTAGTGCTGGGCTGAATGTTGCGTGTGGATTAGCCTTCCATACACACTACTTCTAGTAGTGCTGGACTGAATGTTGCGTGTGGATTAGCCTTCCATACACACTACTTCTAGTAGTGCTGGGCTGAATTTTACGTGTGGATTAGCCTTCCATACACACTACTTCTAGTAGTGCTGGGCTGAATTTTACGTGTGGATTAGCCTTCCATACACACTACTTCTAGTAGTGCTGGGCTGAATTTTACGTGTGGATTAGCCTTCCATACACACTACTTCTAGTAGTGCTGGGCTGAATTTTACGTGTGGATTAGCCTTCCATACACACTACTTCTAGTAGTGCTGGGCTGAATTTTACGTGTGGATTAGCCTTCCATACACACTACTTCTAGTAGTGCTGGGCTGAAGTTTGCGTGTGGATTAGCCTTCCCTTTTAACAGTGTCCCTCGCCATCAGGCTTCAGAGGTACTTGTAATTTACGTCCCAAAGTCAAGGACGAGTGGCCAACATTCTAGTCCAACTGGTGTAGGGGTTGAACCCCTTACCTCGGCATCAGCACATCAGCACACCGGATGTTTAAGAACATGGTTTCTTATCCATTCGACCATGCGGACCTCCCAATGAAGATATGGAATGGACGATGGTAATTGGAGCAAAGCTGAACAAGATCTACGAGCATAGGGAATTCGCTGTAGCCTTTCTAGGGGAGATAATCAGCGGTGACCATCGTTAATCTTTCAGGGTGTGGGTTATAATATTTCCCAAGAATATTCTCTTGTAACATGAAGATCAGAACGACACAAGCATTGAAACCTCTACTTTCAACCACGCTGTAGAACAATTGTTCTCAACCTTTTTTGACCCATGCACACACTTTCACCAAATGTTAGAATGTCATTCCCCACCTTTCCAGCGAACGAAAGAAGAATACTTTCCTCCTTTTCAAAATTGATAGCTTCAAAAGGTGTATTCAAAAACGCACCAAATTAATCATATTACAATAAACAAACAAAACGTCAAAGAATTGTCACTTACAACACGACACAAGAATGCCAGAAAATTGTGCTTTATCAAACAAAACGCTCAATAGAAAACCAGGATATTGTGCCTGAAGCCATTTTGAGTCTGCCAATTTGTGGTCTTAATTATCTCCTCCCAACCCCCATGGACACCCTAATATTCCTTCCTGGGGGGAATTCCCCATTGGTTTTGAACCACGCTTAAGAAGATCAGTATCTACTTAGAGAATGCTCTTTAGTTTTAATACGGGAGATAACCAGCAGGGAAAGTGTGGGATTCTGGCTTGGTCCTTCAACAAGGCTTTCGTCCGGCGCTGACTTCTGAGCCCATGACTTGCAACAGCGAGGACTACTATATCCCAGGCTTCCGTCAAGGACAGCACTACCCTGTAGTGTTGCTATTGCTTGATGGTTGGTGATCAAGGCAGGAGCTGACTCGTTTCGGACTATCTTTCCCCTCCATGTTCGTTTCGCTGGCCTGCAGGACGGTCAGACCTGAACATGACACTGTAGTTGTGCTGTTCCCGCGTGACGTCAAGCCGCCATAGATACAGTGTGCAAGATGCCTGTTTATCTGATGCTGCCTGCAGGTTCGCCGAGACAAGGAGTTTGAGTCTGCCGTACCATAAGCCCCTACTCCAGCCAGTCCCAGACCATAAACCAATACTTTTAACGAAAGTCCGGGCTATAGCATCACATAAAAACAGTTGCAAGTAAAGACAGCGGACGTGAGAACTCACATCTGCTGTATATGCCCAGGAGTGAGGCAGCCGATATCCATCAGCGGCCAAAGTTACCAAGCCAGGTGGACAAGGACTGAAAATAATTCGTAGAGTTTGTTTATGCAGTGATCCCTGTAGATACTAAATCTTCTTTAAGCTTATTCCTTTCTCAGTTTATGTTTTTAGTATGGTAACTTGTATTTTTAAGTACAAATAGTTTTTGAGTCTATTAAACATTCAAATGTACATGTCCACTATTAGATGTGGAAATCTGACAATGACAACGGGCAGGAATATAAAGCAATATTGTATAAATAACCACATCTCCTTGATCAGGCTTTTAATACCAAGCCAGGAGTACTTGAACTGGGCAATTGTCTTAAATCAAATTTTAAAGACATTAATCGATAATATGTCTATATGTTCTTCTTCTTTAGTTCACTTGGAATTTGTCTATATCTGCAATGTTGTCTCTTGTATGAATTTCACTGTCTCTTTCAGTTCACTCAGTGGTCCATAGAGTTTATCTTCCACTGTTGTTTCTCTAGGCCAGAAGGTTTGAGCAGTCTTGGAGTGTGAATTCCACTGAGCCAATCCACACCTGCACATGGCTGAATCGTCAATCTTGAATTGTGTAGACCTATCGTATTCGCCTTTGCTTCCAGGTCGACCCAGCCTAAAATGAAATGAAAAATTGAAAAAAAAAGTTTTAACAGATTCAGTGCCAACCAAAAAGTAGGTGTACACCAAACAAAAATGGACGGCGGACAATGGGAAGTAGGGGGTGTGTCACAGTTATGGCGGACAATGGGAAGTAGGGGGCGTGTCACAGTTATGACCTAAAGGGTGTTAATTTGGTAGCAGACAAGTTGTATTGTATATCAATGGGAAGTAGGGGACGTGTCACAGTTATGACCTAAAGGGTGTTAATATGGTAGCGGATATGTTGTATTGTATATCAATGGGAAGTAGGGGGTGTGTCACAGTTATGACCTAAAGGGTGTTAATATGGCAGCAGACATGTTGTAATATATCAATGGGAAGTACAAGTGTGTCACAGTTATGACCTAAAGTGTGTTAATATGGTAGCAGACATGTTGTATTGTATATCAATGGGAAGTACAAGTGTGTCACAGTTATGACCTAAAGGGTGTTAATATGGTAGCAGACATGTTGTATGGGAAGTACAAGTGTGTCACAGTTATGACCTAAAGGGTGTTAATATGGTAGCAGACATGTTGTATGGGAAGTAGGGGGTGTGTTAAAGTTATGACCTAAAGGGTGTTAATATGGTAGCAGACATGTTGTATTATAT
The DNA here is from genome assembly GCA_014155875.1 of Cepaea nemoralis. Classification (NCBI taxonomy): domain Eukaryota; kingdom Metazoa; phylum Mollusca; class Gastropoda; order Stylommatophora; family Helicidae; genus Cepaea; species Cepaea nemoralis. The sequence continues at coordinate 60,414 of JACEFZ010012092.1, forward strand.
ATCAATGGGAAGTAGGGGGTGTGTCACAGTTATGACCTAAAGGGTGTTAATATGGTAGCAGACATGTTGTATTATATATCAATGGGAAGTAGGGGGTGTGTCACAGTTATGACCTAAATGGTGTTAATATGGTAGCAGACATGTTGTTTTATATATCAATGGGAAGTAGGGGGTGTGTCACAGTTATGACCTAAAGGGTGTTAATATGGTAGCAGACATGTTGTATTATATATCAAATGAAAGGGGTTAGACACGGAAAGCTACAGTATACAAGCCTACGGCAGATACGGGAAGTCGCTTAATACGATTAATCATCCCATGGCAATTAATAAATTAAATACAGAAGCCACAACGACGATATAACATTTCAGCATTCTCTGTCTGACATTCAGCTATAGTGACGTATTGCACAAGATATGCTTTCATTTTATTTTTGAAATTCAGCATCTACACAATCTATGACTAAATTAAACAGCTTTCTTTGGTCATGTGATGAGAAGAAAGGCTTTGGAGAACGTTGTGACGACTGGAAAGATCAAGGCGTAGAGAGGCAGACCAAGATAAATGATGCTGGATGTATTGAAACAGTGGCACAGAGGAATATCAGCAGAGTTGATCCAGAACACCAAAGACCGAGATCTGTGGAGAGCCATGAACTCCTACACCAGCTGGCAGGACACTTGATGATGATGACCTGCTCTAAATATTTGTCATGCATTTTCCATCTGTCGTTATAATTACACCAAACCTACAGCATTTAATTCGAACGTTAAATTAGTACTACTGTATGGATAAGAAACATGGGGAGGGGGGGGGGGGAATGAAGGAGACTAAAACAATTACCAATAACTAATTCATTCAGTAGCATGTCCTTTGCAGAACCTCGCTTCTATAACAACCTTCCCGAAAACCTCTCGATCATAAGCAAGATGTCCCGTAACAGATACACCCATCTGGAGATCATCGACCACATCCTGTACCCATCTTCTCTTTGGCCTTCCTCTTCCTCTCTTCCCAGGCATGTACCCCTCCATTATTGTCATCACCAAACTTTCGTGACGTTTCAAGTGACCACAATATTTCAGTTTTCTTTGTTTTATCGTCTTTAATAGCCAACCTTCTTTAATATTCAGCCCTCGAAGTATGGATGCATTTGTTCTTTTCTTTATCCAATATATTCTTAGAACTCGTCTATAACATTTATATTCAAAGGCATTCATGCTCTTTTCAGCTTGTGTATTATTAAGTGCCCAGGTCTCACAGGCGTATGTTGCAATAGGAAAGATGCACGCTCTTAAAAGTCTAATTTTGTATTTCTATCTGTCCCACTCCACCATTTATTCAGTTGTTTTTGTCTTTGAAGAGCAATTGATATTCGTCTTTTAATTGGTTTCATTGTGTCACCATTGTTGGTAATCAATGACCCAATGTATTCAAAATTTTCCACCACCTCCAATTTTTCCTCATTAACATATATTTCGTTTTCCATGGTAATTTTATCTGTATGCATTATCTTTGTTTTTGATAGTTAAGAAATAAGTTGTGATGTTCACTATTCAGTTAGGTCGAGGTTGTTAGGTTTTCTATACCATTCTGTGTTATGGATAGCAATACTGTATCATCAGCATATCGAATCTCTGGTATGTCATGACCACCGATATTTAGGGCATCATATTGCTCCCTGTTTATACAGAAGGGAAGAATAAACAGATGAATAATAAGAGGAGGAGATAAGCGGTGCTGTATGGCTCTCCCAGAGTTCCTTCACCACATCTGCCATATCATGCATCGCAGGAATCCATCTAGCAAAAGAAACAGGAGGATGATCTAAACCACACGGAGAAGGGAAGAAGAAACAGATGAATAATACCGGGAGGACATGAGCGGGGCTGTATGGGGTGGCTAGGGATGAGGAGGCTTGGAGAGATATGGTTGAGGGTCTATGATTCAATGGGGGATAACGGGGGAGATATGGTTGAGGGTATATGATTCAATGGGGGATAACGGGGGAGAGATAACCACCCCACCACCCACCCACCCACAGACAGACACACACACACACACACACGCACACACACAGAGATATATATACATAATTAGGTGTGTGCATATCAAATACTGATAAAATAAACACCGCCCGCTTCCATACAGTAGAAGAGACGACACCCAACGTGTTGGTGACTTGTTGTGTAGTTTGTGTTCCACACCAGGAGCAATTTGCTGATTCTAAAAGAAACTCAGTGCCCAGCACACTTGCCTGCCGGCCTAGTGGCCATGTGCTCGAGTCCCCACCGAGGCGGGACTTATTTTAACTGATTCAGTGCCAAACAAAAGGTGAGTTTGGGCCAGGATAGTGCACAATCATATAAACAAGTATTCTAATGTTAATTTCCGTTCACTGAACAATGAAAGTGTGGGAGATACCGCGAAACAAAATAAATAACTCAATTACCCTAGTATGGCCATATATCGTCCATCTGTCAAAATAGGAGATCCATTTCACGATGCATTATCCTTAAGCACTCAAACAGTTAACGTTACTTAAATTATTCTAAGAAATAGTTATTATAAGGCATTTACCTGTTTCCAGACGTTCAACCGGAGATAAGATGACAGCAACAACTACTCCATACAGACTTGTCCACGACGAAGATCTTTCACTTCACCTTCAAGTATAATTCAGTTCCTGTCCGTCTCCATAACCTGGTCTGAAGTTCATTGGGAGGCCGCGATAGAAACGTTTGTAGCGAAAGTCATTCACTGTCACTTACTAACTTCCTTTCCTTTAATGCAACAAAATTATAATCTTCACAATTTTTTTTACAACTTCACCAATAAGAAACTACACATAAACTTCACAATTTTTAGAATATCCAGTAACACTCAATTCAGTGGCCGTCGATCCCGGAATCATTTTAAATCTAAGACTGCGATTTAATTTCGTAATTTCGGCAAACTCCAAAATTCTAGATTGCTTGAAAAGACACTAGCAGAATCAATTTTTCGACAGCCGTAATGTAATGGTTACAACAGGCCAACATCGCCGAAACAGTTAACGGCAAATATAGTTCTGTAAACTTTTAAAACAGACGTCAAAATATATTTCTATAAACTTGTAAACCAGACATATCACAACTTGAGTCGAGTGTATGAAAACGTGCGTACATTCTGCGCCGAAAAGAATATTTTAAACTCCCGAAAATCCAAAGTTGAGAATGACTTAGCGCAAGTGACTTGTGTTGTAAGTTTTACCCTGACCACTGTTTACAAATTTATGCACTCATGACTGCTAGCTGCGTTCTGATTTGCTGGCTTCTTCACAACATGTCCAGGACCTAAACATTACTCACAGATTGGGAAATCTGCTGTATTGTGTTCACATGTTTATTAGGGCAAACTAAATAGAGTAAGTTAGTCAAGTAAACAACTTCTTTGACAGCATACAGCTCGTTGGGTATATGGTGCTAGACTCATATTTGTACAGACCAGCGGGCGCTGGGTGGCTGACGTGGTCAGTATCACACCGGCCATCTTAACCTTTTAGGCTGGGTCCACCTGGGAATCCAAGTCATTAAAAAAAATGTCGAACCAGTCCCGATAGGGATCGAACCCGTGACCACCGGCTTGGCAGGCTTCTGCCAGTGAAACAGAGGGAGACGCAGCAACATAGGGAGAAGGAAATTATAGACAGAGGTGTGTGATATGGAGACGACAATGTATTGAGAAGAGAATTAGAGGCAGAGATGGGTGATATGGAGACGACAATGTATCGTGAAGAGAATTAGAGACAGAGATAGGTGATATGGAGACGACAATGTATCGTGAAGAGAATTAGAGACAGAGATGGTGATATGGAGACGACAATGTATCGTGAAGAGAATTAGAGACAGAGATGGGTGATATGGAGACGACAATGTATCGTGAAGAGAATTAGAGACAGAGATAGGTGATATGGAGACGGCAGTGTATCGAGAAGAGAATTAGAAACAGAGATGGGTGATATGGAGACCGCAATGTATCGTGAAGAGAATTAGAGGCAGAGATGGGTGATATGGAGACGACAATGTATCGTGAAGAGAATTAGAGGCAGAGATGGGTGATATGGAGACGGCAATGTATCGAGAAGAGAAATAGAGGCAGAGATGGGTGATATGAAGACGGCAGTGTATCGAGAAGAGAATTAGAAACAGAGATGGGTGATATGGAGACCGCAATGTATCAAGAAGAGAATTAGAGGCAGAGATGGGTGATATGGAGACGGCAATGTATCGAGAAGAGAATTAGAGGCAGAGATGGGTGATATGGAGACCGCAATGTATCGAGAAGAGAATTAGAGGCAGAGATGGGTGATATGAAGGCTGCAATGTATCGAGAAGAGAATTAGAGGCAGAGATGGGTGATATGGAGACGGCAGTGTATCGAGAAGAGAATTAGAGACAGAGATGGGTGATATGGAGACCGCAATGTATCGAGAAGAGAATTAGAGGCAGAGATAGGTGATATGGAGACGACAATGTATCAAGAAAATAAAATAAAAATGATGACATCAGGACTAAAATGGGGGGTTATGGCAGCGCTAGATTGCCTAGATTTCATTAGAAAACAGCAAGTTAAATGGGTTGGCCATATAATTAGAATGCCAACTAACAGTACACCACAACAAGCAATGATGTACAGACCAAATGGAAGCAGAAAAAGAAGCCGGCCACGTTAAACCACGGACAGAAGAAATAACACGGTCCATGGGAATCTCGATACACGCAGCCCATAAACGGGCACTCTCCCGCTGTTTATACTTTACCTCGACACCGCAAGGTACAAGAGGAACAAGATGAGATGATGATGACCAGGAGGGGATTGCAGTAGATAGCAAAAGATAGGCTTGGCGTGAGACTCCACACAAAACACGCTTTCTCTTCCTCCATTTGCTCCAGTAAAGTGTGTGTATGTGTGTGTGTGTGTGTGGGGGGGGGGGGGGGGGGGGTTTGGGGGGGTGTGCGCGTGCGTGCACGTGCGTGTGTAGGGGGAGAAGAAGAAACAAAAAGGGGGGGGGGGAAGAAGGAATAAATGGGGGGGGGGGGAGAAGGAATAAATATGGGGGGGGGGGGGAGAAAAAAGTGGAGAGGGGATAGAAGTAAAGATCTTTTATGCAGTATTTCAAATGCTCTTTGTAAGCTGATATTCATTCTAAGATTGTTTTCATACCATCATTCCAACTCTTTACGTGGTCTTCCCCTTGCTCTGTATATCCATTATATTTCTTCAATGTGGCTTGTTGTGGCAGATGGTACCACGGCATTCTTGTGAGGTGGCCAAACCATTTAATCTGATGTTCTTTAATGAAGTGCATGACTGGTTGCAGACCTAGCGGTCTTCTAATTTCCTCACTCGTAATTCTATCTCTCACAGTTACTCCCGTAGCTCTTATTGTTATGATTTTGGCTCTATGTTTAGTCGCAGTCAGCGTCTATGTCTGACATGGGTGCAAAGGTCATATACGATTGAAATAGCACATAATTAATCAACTAAAGATTGAAGATACTGTTGAATGTAATTGCAGGTCTGGTAAAATGACAGCTAGACATTTACTGCAGGAGTGTCCAACATACGCAGGACAAAGAAAACCACTCTCCATGGAGATGTCAACAAGCGCCTCATCATCATCATCATCATCATCATCATCATCATCATCATCATCATCATCATCATCATGTGTCACGTCGATGAGCGTGAGCTCTCATGTTTCGCAGTCTTACACGATTACCAGAGTCGTAGACCAGCTCTGTGTTTTTGTCTCGATCATGTCACATGGCCAAAACCATCCAGATATTTACTTCTCTGCCTTCCTCTTGTTCTTTTCCCCTCAACCTTGCCGGTTGTCACCAAGTTGTTTAGTCTATTTCTTCTCATAATTTGCCCCAAAAATGTTGACTGTCGACGTCTAACTTCTGAAATCAGTTTAAGATTTTCATTTCCTTCTTGTAGGACCTGCTCATTGGTATTTCCGTTTCTCCATGGTATTTGCATTTTCCTCAGAAACAACATTTCCACTGTCATTAGATTATTTTTCCAGCTTGTCTGCTTATTGTCCACGTTCCATACAGAAGTACAGGTTCTGTACAGCACTTCAACATTCTATTTTATCGTTACAATAAACATCTGTTTATTGATCAGTATGTTTTCCATCTTGCAAAAGGCAACCTTCGCAATAAAGATTCTTGTTTTAATGTCTTCAAAGCACCTCCCATCAGGTGTTACGACTGTTCTGAGATAGTTGCACCGATTCATTTCTTTAAGAATAATTCTCATTTACGCAGTATATTACATTGTGGTATTTCTTTCTTCCTAGTGACACCATAATCTCTGTCTTATTACAATTTAATTCGTAACGCTGAGTCAACAAGCTCTTAGCTGACTGCTTATTTCTGTAGACATATTCATGCAGAAACCTGAAGATGTACGAAGAAAAATAAAAAGTTGAGGATTCATGCCCCACTACTGGATAAAGTGAAGAAGAAAAAACAAGTAAGCTTGTTATTAATCGCCCGATTTTGCCATTGATAATATTCTTCTTCTTATAGTCCATGCCGTGTGGCGTTGGTGATCATGTCTGTCCACAGTCTTCTGTCTCTTGTGCTGCTAATCTTCTTATAGTCCATGTCGTGTGGCGTTGATGATCATATCTGTTTACAACCTGCTGCTCCTTGTGCTGCCAACATTTCTGATACCAATGTTTCTTCATGCTATGATGTCAAACTGTCCAGTATCTTCTTTCTTAGTCTCCCCTGTCCCTCCCTTACTCTAGCTTTCCCATTGTGACGACTTACTACAGCTTTCATATTACGATAATTTACTCCGGCTTTCCTCTTCTCACAACATTCCTACAGAATATGGACTGTCTTCGACTGAGGCGAGTAACCAGTTCTCTCTCTCTGAGTTAAATTCTTTCAAGATATCTTCATTACTTTTTCTATCCATCCTCGGTCTTCTCATCATTCTTCTAATTAAAGAAAAACAAAACATTTCTGCAGTTTCCACGTAGGTCCTCACTTGTCTACTAACTGTCCATGATTCGCTTCCGAACATTCGGAATGACTTAATATAGCTCTTAAGCACTCTTTTCCTCATCTCAACTCAACCTCACGTGTCTACTAACTGTCCATGATTCGCTTCCGAACATTCGGAATGACTTAATATAGATCTTAAGAACTCTTTTCCTCATCTCAACTTTATAGGTGCATTAATGTCGCTTCCGAACTTTCGGAATGACTTAATATAGCTCTTAAGAACTCTTTTCCTCATCTCAACTTTATAGGTCCATTAATGTCACTATAACTAAAAGCTACAGTAGAAAAAGCAACATGTTTCCTTTTTTTTTTATGCCTTACCAAAGTCGGTCTATTTGTGTCAGTCAGTGTACCTAACTGCCACTTACTGCCCCTTGTCTTCTCTGGTTAAGAATTCTTCAGACACTACACAGTTGTTCCTGGAAACTGCCAGCTGTCACACGGCCGGATTAAACGAGGACCTGGTTTGATTGGCTTTTGAGCTGTGACCAACTCCTTGGCTAGATTTACGGCTGCTAAAACTAGCATTGGTGAGAATTATGGGTTGTCAGTTTGTTCAGTTAACAATTTCAGGATCTAGGATATTATAGATAGCTTTGGACAGTAAGAAACGGGTTTGATTTCTTTTGGACAGAAGTACAATGTTTTCATATATTTTTATATAGTAACTCTTACTGCAATTTTTATTCATTACTTCATTTCTCATTTTCCCCTTCTCCTCACCCTCTTCCTCCTCCTCCTCTTCATCCTCCCCCCATCCTCTTCCTCTTTTTCGTCTCCTCCTCCTCATCCTCCTCCTAGTCCTCCTCCTCCCCCCTCCTCCTCCTTCTTCTTCTCCTTCTTCTTCTTCTTCTTCTTCTTCTTCTTTTTCTTCTTCATCTTCATCCTCCGCTGCCGCCCACGCTGTCGCCGCTGTTTATGCCGCCGCCGCTCCTTCTCCTTCTTGTTTTTGTGTGTGTGTTAAATTCTGCTTTTGTTGTTTCTTCCCCTTTCTTCTTCTCCATCCACCCCTCTAGATAGTTGATCGTGTGATGAGCAGAAAGGCATGGGAGAACATCATGATGACTGGACAGATCTTAGGTAGAAGAGGCAAGGAGAGACCGAGAGAAGTGGTGCTGGATGGACGGAGACGATGGCACGGAGGAACGCCATCAGTAGGATTAATCCAGGACACCAGGGACCCTGACTTGTGGAGATGCACGAAACCCAGTTAGAAGAGCACCTGATGGTGATGATAGTGATGGGCCAAATACTTTGTTTAACTTCTTATTCTTTCGCCCGTTATTCCTCATTCGCCCAAAGGCTCTAACCAATTCACTCCAAACACGCTTATACTTGGTACCCCATTCAGCTCCGCCCATGCCCTCCCCATATTAATTTATGCTTCTACTTCTCTCCCCTGTGTGTTTTAAAGTCGTTCTCTGTTTCGTTGTACCTTGGATTCCATAGTTGTGGGTTTACGTGGATGTAAGACCTGGCTAATGTCCCGTATCCCATACTTGTGGGTTCACGGGGATGTAAGACCTGGCTAATGAATACACCATATTTAGGAGTGTCTAGTTTGTCATGCGCCAAAGTACACTTTATCATGTATCAATCTGCTTCTCGTTTTTTGGGTGATTCATTCATTGACTTTATCATGCAGCGAGGCAGCAGTGTACTTATATGGAGGTGACAGGCTCGAATCCCAGTCGATAACTATAGATGTCAATTTTTATGTTGTATAGTGCGCCCTATAGTCCCTACTTCTTTCTTGTGCTTCAGTGAGCTCCAAGTAATACATGTGTGTTTATTTGTGAATTAAACATTCTAAGTTTGGTGCTAAGTTTAATTTCTTGCTCAACGTTTAATGTGAAAACGTGGTAGTTAGCCATGGAGAATGAACGAGGTCAAGGTTGTTTCAGGCAATACATTTCATCATATCGATCATTCGATGACAGGTTATGGGGGGCTTTTAAGAACTTTTAATGCAGGTAACACGACATTTCAATATTACTTGATACAATCTTTGATGTCAATCCGGCCAGGTCTTTCGGAATTGAACGGACATAAATGAAGCTTAAAACAGTTATATGTATAAAATTGGCGATTACAATGATGTCATATTTTGAATCGTGTATTAACTGTGTAGCAGAGGGGACTTAATAAGGTGTCGATATTGTGTAAAATATGTAATCAACATTAAGTGCTTTGGGGTTGTCCGTCCCTAGCTAAAAGTTACATGGTCGTCTTTCTATTCCCGGGCTAGCTTATTTATAGAATCACATTAGTTCTCAAACGGTAATGTCTGGTGCACTAAATTGTTCAATATTTTTTAAAATTCTGTGGACAGTAAGACCACAAAAAAAAAAGGCAGAATAGACAGAGAACTAGAAATCGATGTCATAAAGCAAGCGTGCATATATATCAACTATCACCCTTACTGAAACATCCAAATATACACATGTCCACAAAACGACAGATAATAAATAACACATTTACACCATCCTTATGCTACCAATGTAAACTTGGATATTATTCACATCACACTTACGCAAAATCAATATCTGTGAGATGAGATGCGATATAAGAGATGATGTTATCAGACAGACAATGGTATCAACACCGTATGCCACATATAATGAAAAACATAAGATCTTATGGTTTGGTCATCATCTTTAGAATGCAACACTATCAAATACCAGCACTGTCCCTACATCATCGAAGAAGATTTGGTACGAGAGTAAGAGGACACCCGAGAAGAAAATGGATTGACTACATCAAAGACATTCTAGAACAACATGGAATGAGAATATCCAGTGCCACGCAATGGGCGTTGAAACGCCAACTATTCCTCCACACGACGCTTGACAGCAAACGTGGAAGATGATGATGATGATGGAGACTACATTTCACACGGAACAGTGAAGAGCATTTTGCGTGATATTCACTGGCACAGGAACAGAACCATAAGAACTAAATTTAACCGACATTATGCTACTAGTGACAAGCATGGATGCTTACTTCAGCTAATGAGAGCTAATTCATAACAATAGAGATGAGGTGCCGTAGAAGAGCTGTGAGAGTAACTGTGAGAGTAACTGTGGGAGTAACTGTGGGAGTAACTGTGAGAGTAACTGTGAGAGTAACTGTGAGAGTAACTGTGAGAGTAACTGTGAGAGTAACTGTGAGAGTAACTGTGAGAGTAACTGTGGGAGTAACTGTGGGAGTAACTGTGAGAGTAACTGTGAGAGTAACTGTGGGAGTAACTGTGGGAGTAACTGTGAGAGTAACTGTGAGAGTAACTGTGGGAGTAACTGTGGGAGTAACTGTGAGAGTAACTGTTAGAGTAACTGTGAGAGATAGAGTTACGCATGAGGAAATTAGAAGAGCTGCGAGAGTAACTGTGATAGATAGAGTTACGCATGAGGAAATTAGAACAGCTGCGAGAGTAACTGTGAGAGATAGAGTTACTCATGAGGAAATTAGAAGAGCTTCGAGAGTAACTGTGAGAGATAGAGTTACTCATGAGGAAATTAAAACAGCTGCGAGAGTAACTGTGAGAGATAGAGTTACTTATGAGGAAATTAGAACAGCTGCGAGAGTAACTGTGATAGATATAGTTACGCATGAGGAAATTAGAAGAGCTTCGAGAGTAACTGTGAGAGACAGAGTTACTCATGAGGAAATTAAAACAGCTGCGAGAGTAACTGTGAGAGATAGAGTTACTCATGAGGAAATTAGAACAGCTGTGAGAGTAACTGTGAGAGATAGAGTTACACATGAGGAAATTAGAACAGCTGCGAGAGTAACTGTGAGTGATAGAGTTACGCATGAGGAAATTAGAACAGCTGCGAGAGTAACTGTGAGAGATATAGTTACGCATGAGGAAATTAGAAGAGCTGCGAGAGTAACTGTGAGAGATAGAGTTACGCATGAGGAAATTAGAAGAGCTGTGAGAGTAACTGTGAAAGATAGAGTTACTCATGAGGAAATTAGAACAGCTGCGAGAGTAACTGTGAGAGATAGAGTTACGCATGAGGAAATTAGAAGAGATGCGAGAGTAACTGTGAGAGATACAGTTACGCATGAGGAAATTAGAAGAGCTGCGAGAGTAACTGTGAGAGATAGAGTTACTCATGAGGAAATTAGAAAAGCTGCGAGAGTAACTGTGAGAGATAGAGTTACGCATGAGGAAATTAGAAGAGCTGCGAGAGTAACTGTGGGAGATAGAGTTACGCATGAGGAAATTAGAAGAG
>JACEFZ010012092.1:76718-239218 GCA_014155875.1 Cepaea nemoralis
GATTAGAACAAGAATCGCCATGGCGAAAGTAGCCTTTAGCAAGATGAAAAACATTCTGACCAATAAAAAGATGTCAATTGAAACGAGAAAAAGAGTGTTGAGGGGATACATAGAGCCTGTTCTTTTGTATGGATGTGAAACTTGGACAATGAGCAGTCAAGCTGAAAAGCATCTGATGGCTGCAGAAATGTGGTTTCTGAGGAAAATGCAAAGAATACCATGGACAGACAGAAAAACCAATGACCAAGTACTACAGGAGACAAATGAACATCGTAGACTGATTAGAGAAATTAGACGTAGACAGTCAAAATTTTTTGGACATGTTATGAGAAGAAATGGGTTGGAGAACTTAGTGACAACTGGCAAGATCGAGGGGAACAGACCAAGAGGAAGACCGAGAGGAAAATACCTGGATGGCTTGGTCACATGGCATGGACGAGACAGGAACACTGAGCTGATCCACGACACTGGTGATCGAGTGAAATGGCGAGTCATGACCGCCCACGCTTTCCGGCATGGCACAAGATTGATTGATTGATTGATAGTTCGCTGCATCTCGTCGTGTACATACCACAGAGTTATATATCATATGTAGTGAATAAATGAATAACACTAATGCTGAATCAATTAAAACACATAGTCACAGGTATTGTTCCAATGTTCGAATAATTATAATTTCTTATCCTCAAGATAATTTTAAATTTAACATTTATTTAACACAAATTTAGCTCACATATAGTTAGGCGTTACCAATTAAGTGCTTCCATTCGATTTTATGCAAACTCAAACGCTTAGTGTTAAATTTGAAATGTTCAGCCGTTGAGAAAACAATGTCAAACAACAGACAATAAAAACAAATTAGCAGCCAAAAGAAGCTGGAGTCGATTGCGAAGTCCCGTAAAGGATACGCACTTACTTCTTTAAAATGAGGTGACAGTCAAAATTCACAGGGTAGCCCAAATAGGCTGTTGCTCGGGTTACATTTGGAAATGAGACAAAATACCCACAAAAAATATGATTGGACAGTCTTGTGGTCCTGATAATGAACATACCCCCCCCCCCCACCCCACCCCCAGCATGAAGATTGTAACAGGGTTTAAAAGACAAGAAAATTGACCTTATTGCACCAGATTATACGCTGGGCACCAGGTTGTCCCCTCAAAAGCATCGCACAAAGCACGAAATCCGTAGCTCCAGCGACGACCCCCAGAAGTCTCAGGGAAAATTGCACTCTTTAAACGAACGACGTCGCCCGGAATCGAACCACCACACTTCAGAACGAGAGGCAGGCGGTTTAAGCATTGCGCCATGGAGACAGCCAGCCAAGCAAAGATGATGTACGGACAGCCTTGTCTTGCTGATAATGACAGTGGGCAAAATAAATATGTCAACGATACATTTCAATGAAGAGAGATTACAGAAAGTGAGCAGTTGTGAATATCTGTGTACACTGCTGATAGAAATGTGATGACACTGGTCAGTTGTGAATATCTGGGTCCACTGCTGGTAGAAATGTCATGACACTGGTCAGTTGTGAATATCTGGGTACACTGCTGGTAGAAATGTGATGACACTGGTCAGTTGTGAATATCTGGGTCCACTGCTGGTAGAAATGTCATGACACTGGTCAGTTGTGAATATCTGGGTACACTGCTGATAGAAATGTGATGACACTGGTCAGTTGTGAATATCTGGGTCCACTGCTGGTAGAAATGTCATGACACTGGTCAGTTGTGAATATCTGGGTACACTGCTGGTAGAAATGTGATGACACTGGTCAGTTGTGAATATCTGGGTACACTGCTGATAGAAATGTGATGATACTGGTCAGTTGTGAATATCTGGGTACACTGTTGATAGAAATGTGATGACACTGGTCAGTTGTCAATATCTGGGTACACTGCTGGTAGAAATGTGATGACACTGGTCAGTTGTAAATATCTGGGTACACTGCTGATAGAAATGTCATGACACTGGTCAGTTGTGAATATCTGGGTACACTGCTGATAGAAATGTGATGACACTGGTCAGTTGTGAATATCTGGGTACACTGCTGATAGAAATGTGATGACACTGGTCAGTTGTGAATATCTGGGTACACTGCTGATAGAAATGTCATGACACTGGTCAGTTATGAATATCTGGGTACACTGCTGATAGAAATGTGATGACACTGGTCAGTTGGGAATATCTGGGTACACTGCTGATAGAAATGTGATGACACTGGTCAGTTGTGAATATCTGTGTACACTGCTGATAGAAATGTGATGACACTGGTCAGTTGTGAATATCTGTGTACACTGCTGATAGAAATGTGATGACACTGGCCAGTTGTGAATATCTGAGTACACTGCTGATAGAAATGTGATGGCACTGGTCAGTTGTGAATATCTGTGTACACTGCTGATAGAAATGTGATGACACTGCTCAGTTGTGAATATCTGGGTACACTGTTGATAGAAATGTGATGACACTGGTCAGTTGTGAATATCTGGGTACACTGCTGATAGAAATGTCATGACACTGGTCAGTTGTGAATATCTGGGTACACTGCTGATATAAATGTGATGACACTGGTTAGTTGTGAATATCTGGGTACACTGCTGATAGAAATGTCATGACACTGGTCAGTTGTGAATATCTGGGTACACTGCTGATCGAAATGTCATGACACTGGTCAGTTGTGAATATCTGGGTACACTGCTTATAGAAATGTCATGACACTGGTCAGTTGTGAATATCTGGGTACACTGCTGATAAAAATGTGATGACACTGGTCAGTTGTGAATATCTGGGTACACTGCTGATGGAAATGTGATGACACTGGTCAGTTGTGAATTTCTGGGTACACTGCTGATAGAAATGTCATGACACTGGTCAGTTGTGAATATCTGGGTACAATGCTGATAGAAATGTGATGACTCTGCTCAGTTGTGAATATCTGGGTACACTGCTGATAGAAATGTGATGACACTGGTCAGTTGTGAATATCTGGGTACACTGCTGATAGAAATGTTATGACACTGGTCAATTGGACTAAACTTTTACTTCTTGTTCTTCTCTTCATCATCAAGTGCCATGTCGACTGACGTAGGCGTTCATGACTCCCAACAGATCTCGGTCTTTAGTTGTATAGCTCAACTCTACCGTTGGTATTCGTCCATGCCACCGTCGCAATCCATCCAGCGTCATTTCTCTTGGTCTGCCTCTGCCTTTCTTCCCCTCGATCTTCCCAGTTGTCAAATGTTTTACAATGCCTCTCTTTTCATCACATGAATAAAAAAAAAAGTTATTTGCATCTTTCTTATTGTTGTGTCCTCATATGGTCACCGGTAGGGAAAAGAAAACGGGGAAGACCAAGAGAGACCCTGCGTAGAACCATCATTAGAGAAGGCTCATTCAACGGCCAAGTAACTATCCAAGATCTACAACAGGTAGCAGCGAACCGCCAGGCATGGAGAGACAGGACTTCTGCCCTATGCGCCGCCTTAGGCTCAAGAGGAAAGACTAACTAAGACTAACTAACTATTGTTGTATATAATGTTCTAGTTTCATTAGCCTGTTTCAGGCATTCGTTGTCAGTTACTTTGGCAGTCTCGAGGACGTAAATTACAAGTACCTATGACGTCGGAGTGAGTTCTTCTGATGACGTGGGACACTGGTAATAGGGAAGGTTATTCTGCACGAAACAAACACTCCAGTGCACTAGAAATAGTAGCAGGTGTATGGAGAAGGCAAGAGTTCAATGCAGAGAAAACAACAACATTGCAGGGGAAGATGGAAGGAAATGAAGATCTGTATGGACTGTCACTGACAGCTTCCTCCATAATGATCTTGTCCAGTCAGTCGTGACTGTTTATGTGCTCAAAACATTGGTTGTCGTTGTTGTTGTTGTCGTTGTTGTTGTTGTTTTTGTTGTTCTTGTTGTTGTTTTAATGATCAATCCAGTAGTGAGTTCTTGTTGGGTAGACCTCTTTGTTCTCTTAGTTTAGTTTAGTTTAGTTTAGTTTAGTGTAGTCGACGCATCAACATCACGACACACAGATGTATCCCATAAGTGACCCGTTCTACTCCTAACTCAAACCTGAGTCTGGAGAAACTCAGCTCTATGCACGAACTCCGTAGCACCGGCGAGGATCCTGTAATACTTTGGGTAGATTTTTAACTCGAAATTTTGCCCGGGCAGCGCCGGTAGGCTACTCTTTTTCGATTTCCAACTGCCAAGGGATTTTTTACGTGCGCAACAATACACAAGAAGAAGAAGAAGATGAAGAAGAAGAAGAAGAAGAAGAAGAAGAAGAAGAAGAAGAAGAAGAAGAAGAAGAAGAAGAAGAAGAAGAAGAAGAAGAAGAAGAAGAAGAAGAAGAAGAAGAAGAAGAAGAAGAAGAAGAAGAAGAAGAAGAAGAAGAAGAAGAAGAAGAAGAAGAAGAAGAAGAGGAAGAAGAAGAAGAAGAAGAAGAAGAAGAAGAAGAAGAAGAAGAAGAAGAAGAAGAAGAAGAAGAAGAAGAAGAAGAAGAAGAAGAAGAAGAAGAAGAAGAAGAAGAAGAAGAAGAAGAAGAAGAAGAAGAAGAAGAAGAAGAAGAAGAAGGAGAAGAAGAAGATAAAGAAGTAGAAGAGGAAGAAAAAGGGAAAGAAGAAAAAGAATAAGATGATGATGATGATGATGATGATGATGATGATGATGATGATGATGATGATGATGATGATGATGATGAAGAAGAAGAAGAAGAAGAAGAAGAAGAAGAAGAAGAAGAAGAAGAAGAAGAAGAAGAAGAAGAAGAAGAAGAAGAAGAAGAAGAAGAAGAAGAAGACGAAGAAGACGAAGAAGACGAAGAAGAAGAAGAAGAAGAAGAAGAAGAAGAAGAAGAAGAAGAAGAAGAAGAAGAAGAAGAAGAAGAAGAAGAAGAAGAAGAAGAAGAAGAAGAAGAAGAAGAAGAAGAAGAAGAAGAAGAAGAAGAAGAAGAAGAAGAAGAAGAAGAAGAAGAAGAAGAAGAAGAAGAAGAAGAAGAAGAAGAAGAAGAAGAAGAAGAAGAAGAAGAAGAAGAAGAAGAAGAAGAAGAAGAAGAAGAAGAAGATCTCACTACCTAGAGACCAGGAGAAATTTCGTTACTAGAAGTCCACGTGAAAAAATCCCGGTGCTCACCGGGGCGTGAACTCGGGACCTCCAGCACTAGAGGCGGACACCATACCTCGAGACCACTTAGCTCCTCCCCCTCCTAACGTTGAACCAGGATGTGGAATGTGTGTGTTGCGGTCGCTCGCTGTGAATTCAAGCGAAGCTTTGTTCTCTGTTAGGTCCAATGAATTATTTGTGCTCTACTGTAATTCTTAAATTCAAAGGCAAACATTTGCTTTGTTTCATATTCAAGTGTCACGCCGGTAAGGCATATTTGGACGACGACGACGACAAGAACAACAACAACCACCACAAACACAACAATAACTGATAGACCAACAACAACCAATAGAACAACAGCAAAAACAACAATTTATCAACAGCGACAACAAGAACAACACCAAAAACAACAATAACAACAACAACAACTGATACAACTGATACAACAATAACAACAATAGCACTAACAACCACAACAAAATTAGCATCAGCTGTAGTAGCAGCAGCAACAAAAACACCAACAACAACAACAACTGATGTCGCAACAACAATACCAACAATAATTGATACTACAACAACAACAACAACTACAACTGATACAAATATAACAACAATAGCACTAACAACCACAACAAAATTAACATCAGCTGTAGCAGCAGCAGCAACAACAACAACAACAACAACAACAACAACAGCTGATAGAACAACAACAGTGAGACAACAGAGAACATGTATATTTCCTGTGACAACACACGGCTGTGAGACTGGGCTATTGAACAAACCAACCAACCAGCGCATATTTGAATATAACATTTACAGTAGAGTAATAACAATTAATTTAGCCTTAAATGAGGTCAGCGTGGCTGAATGGACAAGAACGCTCGCCCTTAAACTTCCGGTGAACTGATGGCGAGGTAGCGGGTTCAACCCCTACACCGGCCAGTTGGACTAACATGTTGACTTCTCGTGTTTGACTTCAGAAGTCGGAGTGGGTTCGCCTGATGATGAGGGAGAATGGCAATAGAGAAAGCTAGCCCAGTCGTAAATAATCTGTCTTCCGTGCGGTACGCTGGAGTTCAAAACGTGCCAGTGCACGACAAACAAGGACATAAAAGAGAATAAACAGGTCTATCCTATATGAACACAGTACTGAACTGGTCATTAACATAAAATGGGCATGTGAAAAGTCATGATTGCCTGGAATAGATAATTATGGCGGGAGATGAACCGGGCAAGCGGAACTGGGGAAGACCACAACGTAGATGTATTCAAGATGTGACAGATTAATTATCATAATCTACACAAGGTACCAACAGAGGCAGGACATCCGGCTTATAGCGGGGAGACATTTACACAAGGCACCAACAGAGGCAGGACATCTGGCTTATAGCGGAGAGACATTTCCAGAGACTGTTATAGGGGTGAAATTTACACAAGGCACCAACAGAGGCAGGACATCTGGCTTATAGCGGAGAGACATTTCCAGAGACTGTTATTGGGGTGAAATTTACACAAGGCACCAACAGAGGCAGGACATCTGGCTTATAGCGGAGAGAAATTTCCAGAGACTGTTATTGGGGTGAAATTTACACAAGGCACCAACAGAGGCAGGACATCTGGCTTGTAGCGGAGAGACATTTCCAGAGACTGTTATTGGGGTGAAATTTACACAAGGCACCAACAGAGGCAGGACATCTGGCTTATAGCGGAGAGAAATTTCCAGAGACTGTTATTGGGGTGAAATTTACACAAGGCACCAACAGAGGCAGGACATCTGGCTTATAGCGGAGAGAAATTTCCAGAGACTGTTATTGGGGTGAGATTTACACAAGGCACCAACAGAGGCAGGACATCTGGCTTGTAGCGGAGAGAAATTTCCAGAGACTGTTATTGGGGTGAAATTTACACAAGGCACCAACAGAGGCAGGACATCTGGCTTATGCGGAGAGAAATTTCCAGAGACTGTTATTGGGGTGAAATTTACACAAGGCACCAACAGAGGCAGGACATCTGGCTTATAGCGGAGAGAAATTTCCAGAGACTGTTATTGGGGTGAAATTTACACAAGGCACCAACAGAGGCAGGACATCTGGCTTATAGTGGGGAGAAATTTCCAGAGACTGTTATTGGGATGAAATTAAGTAAAGCCAAGACACATGGGGATGGTGACTGCAATCCTGAAATAAAACATACTCAAAAGTGCTACGGAGTTGGTGCACCGTGCTAAGATTCTTCGGGTGATATCTACGGGTGCACACTTATAGAGATATCCGAGTGTGTTATGAAAGTAATCCGGTCAAGAGGAAACAACAAAGTCCTTGATCCTTTCACAGACTCCACGCCAGAATTCCACGACTAGAGGCCAGCCTGGCCGAATGGGTAAAAGCATTCGATTTTAATCTTCCCTGATGCTGAGGTAGCGGGTCCGAAGTTGAACTAAAAAGCTGAATTCCCGTCCTTGACTTGGGAACGTAAATTACAAGTACCTCTGAAGTCGGAGTGGGTTCGTCTGATGGTGAGGGACACAGGATACACAACATTAAGTCCAGCGCACTAGAAGTAGCGTGTATTGAATACGCTTGAGTTGAAAGCGAGCCAGCGCAAAAACAAAACAAAAAAATATTCCACAGATGGTTAAGACGTTAGTTGCATACCCTCTATAGGACATCGCAGTCAACCCCAGCAGTTTTGGGCTGTTCGTGATTCCTGGGCAAGTTTACATTCGGTAGTTTGCCATTGCTTTCTGAACGACAGGCACTCATTGTATGTAAACTAACGCATGACGGTATGCTTCCAAATCACCCGCAGTTATTGTTCGAACGCGGTATGCGGGATTACGAATTGCATTGGTAACATTTTAACCACAGTGCCGGCTGGTATCCAGCAATTAACTGCAGACTCTACAATTAAGGTTCAGCAGCACGCGGGGTGTATGCGGCCCGAAGAATTTCCAACCCGTTGTTAATTACTCTTCTCTAAGGCTGTCGTATTTCTGACTTAAACAAGAATCAAACGATTATTTTCGTTTAGTAATAACAATAACCACAGTTAATTTGTTATGATTTACTTTTCCATGTAACTTACACATTCCTGGGGCTTGGCCGTCTGTTTAGTGTATCGGAGCGGTCACTAACACCCCCGGCTACACTGTAGAAAGCGGAAGACAGTTTCTTCCTGAAGCAGCACCTGAAGACGTCTGCGAAACTTTGTCGAAACCTTCGATTCATGAAACAGTAGGTGATTGGGTGTATACACGAGGACAAGTACGACAGAAGCAGTATAATCGTCTTCAGCAATGGTGTGATGGTCTCCCTGGCGCTGGTGTAGTTCAAAACTGTCCAGGAATTCATGACAAATACTGGGCTCCAGCAAATAAAATACTCCAAGACAACAACACAAAGCATCTTGACCACCCGCTTTTTGTTGGCTAAGACTCGGCAGTTGTAGGCTGGGCGTAGGACTTGCAGCTGACATTTGGCGCTGGTTGATTCGGTGGAGATGCTTCTGGTGACCTGCTTCCTTGGAATCAAGGGTGATCTGTTCTGGGTTGATGTGTAGCCGTTTTGTTTCTCTGTGACATCTCTTCGAGAGCCTTGTTCTAATGAAAGCAAGAAAAACATCCAATAGTTAATTCATGTAGAACATTATATCACTCACTGACATCTCTTCACGAGCCTTTTTCTAAGGAAAGAAAAAAGTCCAGCAGTTATTCCATGTAGAACATTATATCACTCACCGACATCTCTTCACGAGCCTTGTTCTAATGACAGAAACAAGTCCAGCAGTTATTCCATGTAGAACATTATATCACTCACCGACATCTCTTCACGAGCCTTGTTCTAATGACAGAAACAAGTCCAGCAGTTATTCCATGTAGAACATTATATCACTCACCGACATCTCTTCACGAGCCTTGTTCTAATGACAGAAACAAGTCCAGCAGTTAGTCCATGTAGAACATTATATCACTCACCGACATCTCTTCACGAGCCTTGTTCTAATGAAAGAAACAAGTCCAGCAGTTAGTCCATGTAGAACATTATATCACTCACCGACATCTCTTCACGAGCCTTGTTCTAATGACAGAAACAAGTCCAGCAGTTAGTCCATGTAGAACATTATATCACTCACCGACATCTCTTCACGAGCCTTGTTCTAATGACAGAAACAAGTCCAGCAGTTAGTCCATGTAGAACATTATATCACTCACCGACATCTCTTCACGAGCCTTGTTCTAATGACAGAAACAAGTCCAGCAGTTAGTCCATGTAGAACATTATATCACTCACCGACATCTCTTCACGAGCCTTGTTCTAATGAAAGAAACAAGTCCAGCAGTTAGTCCATGTAGAACATTATATCACTCACCGACATCTCTTCACGAGCCTTGTTCTAATGACAGAAACAAGTCCAGCAGTTAGTCCATGTAGAACATTATATCACTCACCGACATCTCTTCACGAGCCTTGTTCTAATGACAGAAACAAGTCCAGCAGTTAGTCCATGTAGAACATTATATCACTCACCGACATCTCTTCACGAGCCTTGTTCTAATGACAGAAACAAGTCCAGCAGTTAGTCCATGTAAAACATTATATCACTCACCGACATCTCTTCACGAGCCTTGTTCTAATGACAGAAACAAGTCCAGCAGTTAGTCCATGTAGAACATTATATCACTCACCGACATCTCTTCACGAGCCTTGTTCTAATGACAGAAACAAGTCCAGCAGTTAGTCCATGTAGAACATTATATCACTCACCGACATCTCTTCACGAGCCTTGTTCTAATGAAAGAAACAAGTCCAGCAGTTAGTCCATGTAGAACATTATATCACTCACCGACATCTCTTCACGAGCCTTGTTCTAATGACAGAAACAAGTCCAGCAGATAGTCCATGTAGAACATTATATCACTCACCGACATCTCTTCACGAGCCTTGTTCTAATGAAAGAAACAAGTCCAGCAGTTAGTCCATGTAGAACATTATATCACTCACCGACATCTCTTCACGAGCCTTGTTCTAATGAAAGAAACAAGTCCAGCAGTTAGTCCATGTAGAACATTATATCACTCACCGACATCTCTTCACGAGCCTTGTTCTAATGAAAGAAACAAGTCCAGCAGTTAGTCCATGTAGAACATTATATCACTCACCGACATCTCTTCACGAGCCTTGTTCTAATGAAAGAAACAAGTCCAGCAGTTAGTCCATGTAGAACATTATATCACTCACCGACATCTCTTCACGAGCCTTGTTCTAATGAAAGAAACAAGTCCAGCAGTTAGTCCATGTAGAACATTATATCACTCACCGACATCTCTTCACGAGCCTTGTTCTAATGACAGAAACAAGTCCAGCAGTTAGTCCATGTAGAACATTATATCACTCACCGACATCTCTTCACGAGCCTTGTTCTAATGAAAGAAACAAGTCCAGCAGTTAGTCCATGTAGAACATTATATCACTCAACAATTGTGTTTGCTCGCTTTGTGCTCAAGCTTAGTGCGTGCTTGAATGACTTTGTTTGTGGATTAGTTTTCCCCATTACCAATGTCCCTCGCCATCAGGCAAACCCACTCCGACTTCTGAGATACTTGTAATTTACGTCCCCAAGTCAAGGACGAGAAGTCAACATATTAGTACCACTGGCCGGTGTAGGGGTTGAACTAGCTACTTCGTCATCAGTACACCGGAAGTATCAGAGCTAGCGCTGTTATTCATTCGGCCACGCTAACCTCCACACACTATAAGTCAAAGGGAACGTGGTGGTTGGACGCTATCCTATTGACCCGGTGGTTATGGATTCAAATTTGGGTGGGGTGGGATGTTTACAATGGACCTGGACTCACAGGTGGACCCAGACTAGAGTGTCTACCAGGAAATGGCTCGGGAAATGAAGGCGACAAGCGTTGTGCTGGCCACGTCATCCCCAGAGTACCGGGTGATCGAGACAAATATGGGTCGAGCATTACATTAGGACGCATGAAAGGAGATTTACTTACTTCACACACACACACACACACGCGCGCGCACGCACGCACGCACGCATGCACGCACGCACGCACGCACGCACGCGCACACACACACACACACACACACAAAGATAGAACGAACGAACGAAAAATCTTTATTTTCAAAATGTAAAAATTGGGCACACAGGTCCGTCTGACATTCTACACTTCTTCTCTATTTTCTTTCATACATTATTTGATTCAACACCACTTATGAAGCTAATCGTAGACAACAAAAGAACAATAAGCATTTAAAAGCATTGAAAATTATCAATAATACATGACTCACTGATGAATGTTTAACATGGGCATTATAAATACCTAAGGAAGGTGTAAAGTACCATACATATGGGAATGTTTATTGGCTACTTGTCGTTTGAGATAATTTTACATTATTATTGTGGTTTTTATCTTTTAGGGGGCATGTTGTCTGTACTGAGGTAGTGTTCAATCAGGTTGCAACTGTATGTGTAATAATTGGTGGTGTCTTTGATTTCTTGTGGAAGATTGTTCCAGAACTTAACGGCAGAGTATGTTAAGCTTGTTTTATATAAGTCTATCCTAGATCTTGATTGCAGACAATGAACAGGACCTGCAGAATTTACTAGATGCGATTGTTACACACAGTGAACAACTAGGGTTAGAATTAAATTGTAAAAAGACACAGATAATGGTCGTCACTAGGAAGAACGAAATACCACAATGTAATATACAAGTAAATGGGAATATTTTTCAACAGGTGAATAGGTGCAATTATCTCGGAACAGTAATAACACCTGATGGGAGATGCCTTGAGGAGATTAGAACAAGAATCGCCATGGCAAAAGTATCCTTTAGCAAGATGAAAATCATACTGACCAATACAAAGATGTCAATTGAAACGAGAAAAAGAGTGTTGCGATGCTACATAGAACCTGTACTTTTATATGGATGTGAAGCTTGGACAATGAGCAGAAAAACATCTGATGGCTGTAGAAATGTGGTTTCTGAGGAAAATGCAAAGAATACCATAGACAGACAGAAAGACCAATGAACAAGTCCTTCAAGAAACAAATGAAGATCGTAAACTGACATTAGATGTAGACAGGCACAATTTGGTAAGATCGAGGGGAACAGACCAACAGAAGACCAAGAAGCAAGTACCTGGATGGCTTGGCCTTGTGGCATGGTAGAGACAGAAACACGGAGCTGATCCATGACTCTGGTGATCGAGTGAGACGGCAGAACACGAGGCCCACGCTTACCGGCATGGCACATGATGGATAGATTGATGGATCCTAGGTTTAGGAACATGAAGTATATTTAGTTCGCTATTTCTCGCAGTATATTTGAACAATGGCCAAAGGTAGCTTGGAGCACTTTGAACTAGGATTTTGTGAATTAGTTTAGCATTATTAAAAAGTAGGCGTTTGTGGAGTGGAAGTAACTGAAGACATTCATGTAGGCTAGAATTGTCGGTATGCCTTTCACTATTAATTAAACGCACTGCCCTTTTCTGGAGTGAATAAAGGTGTTTTGTTATTGATTTGAAGTATCCATCCCAGTTTGTGGAGCAATAATCAATATGTGTTTGTATGTGGGAAGTATAGAATATCTTTCTTGTGTTTTCGTCAAGGAAATTTTAAATTTGGACAAGTTGGTATACCTTTTGGCTATTTGTTTAACGAGAGCATGAACATGGGAATTAAAGGGTTTGATCAATATAAGACCCAGTGCCTTGTGCTCAGTTACACTTTCTACAGGCGTGCTATCAATGTGCAGCTGAAGAGGTTAGAGTGTGAAGTCTTTGCCTGGTTGCTTTCAACATAGGTTTTATTTTAGGAATGTTAATTTGAACGCGGTTTGCACAACTCCAGTTAACTACACTATTTAATTCATTTTGCAATGACGATTCCAGCACATTACAGTCAAAAGCGTCTGTATATACTGTGTTGCTGCAAAAATAGTTCGCAGGACGACGAAAGATATAAGGGAAGATCATTAATATAAATGGCAAATAACAAAGGGTATTGACCTCTGAGCTCCTCCAATAATAATGGTAATGACTTGAGGTAAAGATTTATTGTGTGATACTACTTGTTTTCTGTCTAATAAAAAGGATGTTATTAATTTCACTATAGTAAAGCTAACTTTCATTGTTTCTAGTTTTTTTTTATTTTTCTTTATTAAAAAAAAATAGGATAGTATGATCTATAATATTGAATGCTTTTCTAAAGTCTATAAACACCGCTCCACATAGAGTATTGTTGTTAATATTTTGATGATAGTTTTCTGTCATGTTTGTTAGGGCCGTATAAGAATATTTTGGCCGAAATCCTGACTGACTGTCAACTATTAGTTTGTGATGAAATAAATGTTCTAGTTTTTCAATGTGCTTTTCTAGCGGTTTGGTTAGAGAGGACACTATGGAAATTGGCCTATAGTTTCTCATGAGAGGATCGCCTAATGGACCAATTTTTAAATGAGGATACACTTTAGCGATTTTTAAAGGCTGGTGGGAAGTGACCTTTGGTGAGACATTGATTATATATAAAAGTTAGTGACTCGCAGATTGCCGGTGCAACACAACGAAGTATCCGATTACTGATTCCATCTAGTCCTGATGAGTTATTGTTTTTTTAGATTACAGAGATGAGTAAATACTTCAGTGGTCGTCATTAGCGGTATGTTGGAGGGAATGTCTTTATAGCATTTATTCTCACAAAATGATGACAATAATGGTATGTCATGAAGAGAATCTGGTATTGCAGGTTTCAATTGGTTTATTTCGGATTGAAAGAAACTTCTGAATTGATCATATGTAACCTGATTCGATGGTAACGATTGTGATGATCTGTGCTTGTTTGTCAAGGTATTAATTGCTTACCATATATCTTTAGTGTTGGTTTTATGTATTATTTATTTATTTATTTATTTATTTGTTCGCATATCCTTTACGTGACATCACTGTCAACATCAGCATCTTTCAGCTGATTGTTGATTTCTTGGCAAGATTACGCTCAGTAGTTTGCCATTGCTTTCTGAGCGACCGGCTCACAAACCCCGTAAGTTACCGATGCGGCGAGAACCGCTACCGTTCTTAGTGGTTAGATCTCTATTTTTATGTTCCCTGTCCCAGTCTCTCATAATTTCAGCTACCTCCTGGGTGATCCATGGGGACTTAGTGTGATGTTTAACTCGAACTTCCTTAAATGGAACATGCTTTTCAAATACACTTAGGAATGTCTTCAGTCAGTGGTCCAAAGCATCATATGGGCATGGAAGCTCTTAACCATAGCCCAGAGATGAGTTGAGCAAGTCTTGTAAAAAGACATTTTGAGTGAAATTTTGGTAATTTCTATACTTTATACTTGTCATGAAAATCACCGTGGATTAACCAGTTGAGGATAATACAGGCAATCTGATTAACGGCATGTTTGCAGGGCCCAATTTTTTTTAAACAATACAATAAAAACAGGTCGGATCCAAGCAGAAGTGCCCGGCTCGGGAGATAAAACATTCCAGTCTGTCATTTAGAATTTCCCGACATCAAACGAAATGGCGGCTTTGCTTGTCACCACATGACAGAAAGTGTGGGCTTGTTATTGGGAACATTGGGACACCTGCAGGACATCAACAACGTCACGTGAACAATTCAAGGCTGTTTGCAAAAAAAAAACATGATTGGGGGAGACAGTGTAACTCAAACACTAGATTTAGGCGGACGTGCTTTGGCACTGCAGTTATGGATTGGAATAATGTCTACCATGTGCGAATTAAGTTAATTTAATTTTACACGTGCCTGTCATGGCAAATGTAGATGTGATTTGATAGAACTGCGGTGTTTCCTAAGGTAGTTCATATTATATAATTAGTCCTAATTAATTTAGGCAGTAGCATGGTTGAAACTAGTTAGAGTAGTGAAGTGATTGTTGGCTCTGCTAGGATGAATAGGATAGCGGGGTGATATTTGGAGAGATTTAAGATTGGTTGGGAGATGGGAAAAGTGTCCAATGGGGGGGGGGGATCTTTCAGTGGTTTGCCCAGTGAAGTTTTGCACTCTGTTTATGGGTCTTTCCTTGTCATAGCCTGATTCGGACGTAGGTGAGGAGCTAATAGGCTCTATGACAGAGTTTAGTTAGCTGAGAAATAACAGAGCAAGGCAATAGGCTTACACTCAGCCGGTAGGATAAGTGACTAGTGCTATCACCAGATGTGTTGTTTCTCTAACAGGTTCCATACCAGTTACGAGGAAGCTCAACACTGGTTTTGAAAAAAGTTCAACTCCAATTAGAAAGAACACCAGTTGGACAGTCAAATGTTTCTTACGGAAAATGAATAACGTCCGAGAAGAAAGATTGTATTATGTTTACGCTGGACTCATAATCAGGAGGGTTCACCATAACATGGCTCAGAAGAGCCAACCAATATAACGATTCCTGTGTGTTAAGGTTCACCTAGGATGGGTGATGATTGTTGATATGTCAACAATCATACAAACATTGTTAAAGAAACGAGAACATTAAAATGTAAGTCACATGGTGTGATAGATTCCAGTGAAATATTACAAAAGACATTATACTTGAGACTTTATAGACACTAGTTAGGATCAAGTATATTAACAATAACAATGATACCTAAGTACACACAACAAAGGATTCGTACATTTTTAGGAACGATAGGAACTTATGTGTAGTGTGCAACCGGTCCATGATCAGCTGTAAATTACAAACAGTATCTATTTCGGATGATCAGGAAGATGGATTACCAGGTAGCTACAGATGACAGTCGGTGTCCGGCAGGAGAGATACAGCACTGTGTGAGATGGACTTGTTCTGACTTAACGTGCTGTGGTGTGTCCTTGCAAGGATGAACTGACTATGCTATTATCTGAGGGTCCGATCCTACACACATTATAGAACACATCACACATTTTCTTCGCATACACGTCTCACGTACATTACACTTTTCTTTTAATAAATTAGTCTTTATTAATGTTTGGAAGCAAGAGTTGTTGAATATGTTGCGTGGGGAAGAATGAGAGGGGGCATAGTACGACAGTGATAGAGAGAGGAAAAGGTGTCCATGAACTGAAGGAGTGTGTTGGACGGAAGCTGGTGGATTCTCCAGGATATTGATAGGGAAAAAAAATTATAATGTGGGTGTTGACTCCCCTCACTCCAGGGACGACACTTTAAAGTAAGACACGACAATACTTATTTACTTATATTTGTGTTTCGGAGTTTTGGTACCTCTTTTCGACAACGTGCAACATACTGGGTAGTGATCGCTCATTGCATTAATAGGTACGGTACATTATGTGATGTTGTCAGCACATATAGCATAACATGTGATCTATAAGTGTTGCAGATAATTTTGTTATTCTAGTGGCTTGTTTGGCTAAATGTTGGAAGTTATATGACCCTATTAAGTTTTCCCATGTTTTGTTAGATTTGTTAGTGTCAATGTTGAAGTCTAGAGAGAGAGAGAGAGAGAGAGAGAGAGAGAGAGAGAGAGAGAGAGAGAGAGAGAGAGAGAGAGAGAGAGAGAGAGAGAGAGAGAGAGAGAGAGAGAGAGAGAGAGACACACACAACACGAGGACAGTCTATATAGACACTCACTTGTATGGAACCTTGTATGGTCAACGATATAGGGGAGACCTAACCAGATATTAACAAAAGAATTACAGACAGAGATGAATATTATTGGGAGGACATGGAGGGAGCTCCAGGAGATAATAAAAG
The DNA here is from genome assembly GCA_014155875.1 of Cepaea nemoralis. Lineage (NCBI taxonomy): Eukaryota > Metazoa > Mollusca > Gastropoda > Stylommatophora > Helicidae > Cepaea > Cepaea nemoralis. Next base: position 93,574 of record JACEFZ010012092.1, read on the forward strand.
ATAGGGCGGCTTGGTTGAGAGGATATACCCCAGTGGAGGATAAACAATAGTGGGAGAAGAAGAAGGAGAAGGAGAAGAAGAAGAAGAAGAAGAAGAAGAAGAAGAAGAAGAAGAAGAAGAAGAAGAAGAAGAAGAAGAAGAAGAAGAAGAAGGAAGACGTAAAGAAAGAAAGAAAGAAAAAGAAAGAAAGACAGACAGACAGACAGACAGACAGACAGACAGACAGACAGACAGACAGACAGACAGACAGGCAGGCAGGCAGGCAGGCAGACAGAAAAAAGAAAGAAAGAAAGAAAACAGAAAGAAAGAAAGAAAGAAAGAAAGAAAGAAAGAAAGAAAGAAAGAAAGAAAGAAAGAAAGAAAGAAAGAAAGAAAGAAAGAGACGCCATTCTGTAGGTGATATCGCCGATATCACTGAGTATACTTTGTTCCGATAATTTATTCTTTGTGCTGTAAAAACTCAATGAATTGTAAACATCAACGGACTGAATGCGGCGTCAGAAATTAGAAAACGTATAATCTCCCTTCTCAAATATCCCCGACAGAAATTGCTTCAATGTTCACGTCTCGACGAGATGATAATTACACAATGATTTTACAACTTTTAACCGAATGAGAAATACTGTGTCTGTTTTCGTAAGAGGGCGCAAAGAGAGGCAACAAACTGCACCTTTCTGCTCGTAGATAATGCGAGGAAAACAAGCTGGTTTTAATGTAGAGCAAGTGCAAGGTAACGATAAGATGCATACGATAAACTGTGGCTCTAGAATATTTACGGGGGGTTTAATTAAAAAGAATGTCGCTGTATTTTATTTCCTGCATTCTGTGGAACCGCTGTATGTCCTTGTTATTCAATTTTTATCTCCGCCGTATGTTAAATTGTTGCATCACCTTGTTATTCATACTTCTTGACTGCCTTAAGCTAAACCGTTGTACCTTCCTATTATTCATACTTCTTCTTTGCCTTATGTTAAACCGCTGTATCTCCTTGTTATTCATGCATCTTCTTTGCTCCATGTTAAACCGCTGTATCTCCTTGTTATTCATACTTCTTCTTTGCCTTATGTTAAACCGCTGTATCTCCGTGTTATTCATACTATAGAGTGTATTTTTAATGACTGTGAAGTGTTTGAAAATATTGCCGGTCCAAGTTTTCTATTCACCCTTTGTAAAGTTCATGCAACATAATTGGTAAATACAAAACTTGGACCGGCAATAGTTTCAAACACTGCACAGGCATTAAAAATACACCCTGTACTTCCATGTCTTATGCTGAACAGCTGTATCATTCTCTCACTCACAGTTTGTCTGTCTGTCTTTCTCACTTTGTCTCTTTTTCACCATCACTCACTCTCTGACTGCCTCACTCTCTCAGCGAGTGAGTGAAAGACATCAAGACACAGAAGCTGACCAGTACTCCACCTGATAATGGACTTCCATTGCTGGGCTCGTAGCTGGACGTGATGCTGACCTCAGACCACAGGTCCTTGGAGATACGGCCATAGGAGTAGACCATGAGAAACAGCGGCAGGACCAGGAGGAGCACGTCCAGCAGAAGCATGTACATGGACTTCCACATGTGGCTAGGCCAGATCTCCCTGCCAGAGAACATGGGCGTGCGGTTATAAGCATGTGTACACACATATATACAGACATGTATACACACAGACACACACACAGACACACAGACACAGACACAGAGACACACACACAAGTATACACACACACACATACACACACACTTACACATATATATACAGACATGTACACACACACACACACACACATACACACACACGTACATACATATATGAATACGATATGTTATATGTGAAATAGATATATAGATACAGAAATATACGATACCACACATACATCACAAACACACGCGTATGCACACACAGACAGGCGGACGGAGGGAGAACGGGAGGAAGGGAGTAAAAGAGGGAGGACAGGAGTCATGGATGGGTAGATGTATGAATAAATAGGTGGATGAATGAATGTATTGATAAATGGATGGATGGATGGATGGATGGATGGATGTATGGATGGATAGATAGATGGATGGATGGATGGATGGATGAATGGATGAATGGATGAATGGATGGATGGATGGATGCATGGGTGGATGGATGGGTTGGATGGATTTGTGGGTGGATGAGTAAATGAATGAAAGAATGTTTGGATGAATGGAGGGTTGGATGGATGGATGGAAAGATAGGTAGATAGGTAGGTAGGTAAGTAGACAGACAGACGGGCGGACGACAGATCTATTCAATCTAAGACATACATAAAACATAGGAACAGGCATACAGACAGACAAGTAGAGAGCCAAGCAAATGTGAAGAAAAGCTGATTGAAAGGCAATCAGATGACCAAACAGAAAAGCAGACAGACAGATTGACATGGGAACAAACATACATTTCTTAACATGCACATACGTACACACGCACCCATACATATATGAAAGACCGACACTCAGGCAGACACAAACCAAAGAGACAGATAGGCATGTTTACAAACCTTATAGACAGTCAGACATGCAGACAGACAGGCGTGTTTACAAACCTTACAGACAGTCAGACATGCAGACAGACGTGTCTTCAAACCTGACAGACAGTCAAACACGCAGACAGACAGGCGTGTCTACAAACCTGACAGACAGTCAGACATGCAAACAGACAGAAGTGTCTACAAACCTGACAGACAGTCAAACATGCAGACAGACATAAGTGTCTACAAACCTGACAGACAGTCAAACATGCAGACAGACATAAGTGTCTACAAACCTGACAGACAGTCAGACATGCAGACAGACAGAAGTGTCTACGAACCTGACAGACAGTCAGACATGCAGACAGATATAGGAACTGACCAACTATAGCTGGTTTGAATATAGCATATACGCATCGAATCGTCGCCGGTACAACTAAGCTCGTGCCCTGAGCAAGAAAGCTCCTAATGTGACTCACTTTAGAGACTATAGAATTACTAAAGGGTGTTTTCAGGTGTTGCGTAATCAATCAATCAATCAATCAATCAAGCAATAAACCAACCAGCCAACCAACCAACCAATCAATCAATCAATCAATAGTTCAATTATTATATCAACCAATCAATCAACACAATAATCGATACATAATTAATCAATCCATAAATCAGTCTAGTAATAAATTTATCCATCATTCCACCAATTAATCAATCAATGAATCTATCCATCCATCAATCAATCAATAAATCAATCAATCCATAAATCTAGCTATTAAAAGATACATCAATCAATCATTATATCAATTAATTGACCAAGCAATCAATCAATCAATCATTAGATCAACCCATCAATCAACCAATCCATCAATCATTCAAGCATTAAATCAATCACACAATCAATCAATCAATTAATTTATCATGCAATCAATCAACAGACTAGACAATCTTTCAAAGAACGAACAGATCCGTCTATTGGTTGTCATCCGCAGGACGCCACGATCAAACCCAGGCTGATTTTCTAGGCAATTTAACGTTCATTAGCTTGCCATTAGCCGGCTTCCGGGCCTAGAGGTTAGCGACTTTTCTCCGTAATCTCGTATACTCTCGTAAGTAACGTGACGACGGTGAGAATCAGAAGTGGTTCGAATCGCGTCGGTAACTTACGGGGTATGAGAGCCGGCCGCTCAAAAAGCAATGGCAAACTACTGAGCGTAATCTTGCCAAGAAATCAACAATCAGCTGAAAGATGCTGATGTTGACAGCGATGTCCTGTAAAGGATAAGCAAACAGCTTGCCATTGCTCTGTGAACGAGACGTCCAACTGCTGACCGGTGTGTGAAATGGACCCACTACACCGCTATCAGCGAACAGGAGGTTTAAGCGAGAGCCCAGTAAACATATCAGTACTTCCCTATCTACTATCTAGCGAAACCACAGCCAAGGGAACGGGCTTGGTAGAATCAACGGGGAAAGAAGACTCTAGTCCGACTTTGTGAAGACACATGAAGGGTGTAGCATGGGTGGGAGAGCAATCGCAATTTAAATACCATTACTTTTATCGTTTCTTTACCGGAGAGAAGCGAGCAAGCCCCTCGCTCTGGGAGATTTGTTCGCAACAGGCGTTTTACATCTCCGGCGGGCCGATTCTCGCTAGTCGCCGGATCCGCAGTGTCAGGCGGGGAGTCTGACGGTAGTACACGCTTTTATGGGTCCAGACACTTACGGTGGTAGATGTACACGCTCATATCGGCCCAGACACTTGGTGTAAGGCTCTCAGCTGAGGGATATGGCTCAACATCTCTACGTCAAATCACCTCGGATGTGAGGGCCTGGCCGCTACTCACCTCCTGCTCTTGGAGGTTTGATGCTGATCCGCCAGCATCTGCAGCCTACCTTGTTCCAGACGTACTGGTTATCCTTTCCTCTGGAGAAATCAACGGAAGGCCGAGAGAGGGATCATGTTGCATGGGCAACACATGGTCTCTGAATCCATGCCCAGGCATTGTGCCATGGAATTCCGGCCTAATTCCAATCCTCATACTTTCGTCTGTAGAGACCGCAAGGTGCCACTCACTTTCTCTGATTATCAATGCATGAATAAATGAGTGACTGAATGAATGAGTTAAACAGCCAACCAACCAACCAACCAACCAACCAACGAATCTGCCAAACAATCAATCAACCAAGCAGATTACCATCTTCCTTTCTCTGTTCAGTAATATTTTATAACCTTATCTGTCTGACTGTTGAAGTCGTACACTACCGGAACGTCTTGAGATTTCTACGATTGTTGGCAGTACAAGACGAACATCATCATCGTGTGCCTGAGCGGTCATTTTTCGTCATCTGAAACGATCACCCGAGTAGTGGATCAGCTCTCTGTTTTTGTCTCGATTATGTCATGTAGCCACTTGGATATTTATCTCTCTGCCTTTCCCTTGTTCTTTTGCCATCAGTCTTTCTAGTTGTCACCAACAAGGTCTGCAGTTTATTTCTTCTCATAAAGTGCCCAAAAATATTGACAATCTGCGTCTAATTTCTCTAATAAATTTACTGTTTTCACATGTTTGCTGTAGGACTTGCTCGTTGGTTTCTCAGCTTGTCTGCTCATTGACCAAGTTTCACATTCATGCAAAAGTACACGTCCTATGTAGCACTTCAACACTCTTTTTCTCGTTTCAATTGACATCTTTTTGTTGGTCAGTATGTTTTCCATCCTGCAAAAGGCTACCTTCTTCGCCTTGACAATTCTTGTTCCAATCTCTTCATGGAGATTCACTTGTTTAAGATTGTTCCCATGTATCCTTTTATTACATTGTGGTATTTCTTTCTTCCTAGTGACGACCATAATCTGTGTCTTCTTAAAATATAATTCTAACATTTGTTGTTCACTATGTACAATAACTGCATCTACTAAATGTTGCGGGACATCTTGCTTATGACCGAGAAGTTTTCCGGAAGGGTGTTATGGGAGCGAGGTTTTAAAATGGACATGCTACTGTATGAATGAATGAATGAATGAATGAATGAATGAATGAATGAATGAATGAATGAATGAAATTTTGCAGATCCACAAAAAAGAAAAGCACACCTGTTAAGACGCATTTAAGTGATCTGTCAGCTCACCTGCAAGCAAAGGCACCATTGTTTAGCACCAGTAGTTTGTTGAACACTGCAATGGGCACCATTGTGACATGTTTGATTGAGTTGCCAGAGGACCTAGTTTGTAGTGTTCTCTGGAGATATATCTTGAATAATAAATACCAAGATAAAGGATATGATTTAGCACGTTTTGTCTAGAGGTCACTCAAATGAGCTAATCATTCCCGCAATAGCCTTTTTTGGAGAACATTTTTCTTTGGCTCAAACCCCCACTGTGAGACCACTATGTATCTACACAGAAATTTATAAAAGAAGTAACAGTTCCCTTAAGGCCAGAAAAGATCTGAACTATTAGCGCCTGGACAACTGAGGATCCCTCTCACTCAACATAATGTTGCCAGTGTGCTGTTCGTCCGTCACATAGATCTTTTCTTTATTTTGTCAGTATGACCTATATCAGTTCAAGTAGTCCTTCAATTTTTGCAGACAAACAAACTTCAACAATAACTGTACATTACATCTGTTGGACAGAACATCTACATGACAGTTTCTTGACCAAAGTGGAACATACATTCACCAGGAATTTTTTACACCACAATTGTACAAGATAGACATCATGAGATACTTGACAACATCTATACAGGACTTTTCACAATATGTATAACCAACCACAGCACTTAAGACAGTCACAGATACAATACTTGACAGCAACTGTACAAGACATTATCTTGAGACATGTACTTAAAACCACTGGTTCATTGAATACACAATTTATTTAGTTGATGGTGAGTCGAGTGATGATCCATGATTCATCCCCCTGTCATGTCAACACTTCAATTATTGCATAGAAAATGCATAAAATATGTCACACATGCAGATTGATAAACAAGATACAACACCTCCCCATTACTCCACCACCCAATAATAAACTCTCCTCCACCTCTCCCCTCTAATTACCACCACACCATTGACTTTTATCTCTTCTTCCACTGTTAATGAGGGAAAAGCCAGGTAAGTCATAACCTGGGGCAAGCATAGGGACCTTCTGCTCCACTGGTCTGTTTAATCCTTTTAGCACCTATGATGGGTGTTGGACAGCTCAGGTTGCAGTTTTCCCCCATGATGATTTTCCAAGTCTGACTAATTATCCCCTACTGTCACAGTTTGAAGAAAAGCTACAGCCTTGTCTTTCACTGGTGAGTTGACTGTTTATGAAGTTGAGACTTGGGATGTTGTTCTCCTTTTCCTGTAGAGGAAGATCTAAGATACCAAGATGTCCCAGTCTTCTTCCTTCTCCTCAGTCTATCTCACGTACTTTACATACAAGTCTTCATTCTGAAAACACTGTGTGAGCACCAGGCTGGAGATTAACTAAGATAAGTCCTAGCCAAACAATCCATTGTCCCAGTCATTTCACCAGACGTTCTGAATGAGGGTAACCACCATAGACTTGTTGTTTAGTTCTCAGATGACATTTGATTGACTCAAAGATCACTGTCCAGTTCACCACATTTGCAGTGCTTCAGATGGTGTTTTGCTCCCATTTATGCATTCAGCTGTTGAGCTGAGAGAACTCTTCTTGATATTCCCACATTTTGATAGGGAGTCACATCTGGATCTAGGACTTCTAGTTAGTTGTCCCAGATGATATATGGAAGCCTCTCCTCCATCCTCTGTTCTCTGTCAATAAAAAATGGCACAACATCTCTTCACAAGTGTTAAAAGATGATGTTATCATATATTAACATACACAGATGGGGATGGGGAAGGTTAAGGTTGATGATGTAGTGAATTTCACTGTGATGCACTGTGGTAATCACAAGACCATATGCTGAGACAGGGTAGCTTAACACAATTAGAAGCATTTATGTGGTCTAAGTTCCACCATGTTTGAACCACAGTAGACCTGGGCACAAGGAGGACCAGACACAGTACAGCAATCATTGTGACATAGCAACATGGGACAGGCATTGTGAAGGGAAATGGAAAATAGGCATTTACAACTGCAATATGCATTATGTATTAACTAATGGCATTTACCCAATTAGCAGCCCAAACATCACTTCCAGTGGTTGTGATGGTGGTGCATGAATGTCCTATTCCATATTCACACAGCAATGCCAGTCCTCACCCCTTTCCTCAGACAGACCTGACTCACAGGTACATCATCTTTATCATCATGTGCTCTTTCCCCACTGAGTAATTTTCATGTCTACTACAGTAGGTAACAGAAGCTCAATTGCATAGCAATGGTTCACATATGCACCAAGCACATATGTGGAAAAACATGTTTAGTCCTTGTAAATTTGCCTGAGCCATACATTATATTCAGCCAACTAAGACACAGGTTCACACACCTATGGTTCTCTTAGGAACTAGTTTATATGAACCATCCAACAGTAGAGGTAACAGTGTAATACTTCAAAGAGAAATTATAGTAATTCTCTTGAGCTTATAGCGACCAGGCATCACATGGACTTAGCAATTCTGGCGTGCCATCACCGTCCTGTTTACATATGGATATTTGAAGCATCTTTCTTTCTACTAATGTGAGAGGCTACTTATCAAAGCACCAGCTCATTCCTCCAACATTCTCAGCGTTTTACAAAGGAACTTGTACATGTTTACATCACTCATTCTAATTCAAACTGCCATTTGTTAACTCGCGAGAGCGAAGGCACAGTTGATTTAAGAATAAGTCATCCTAGGCATGAAGAATGCACAAGGGGTTTGGGTTTGCGGATTTGCCTGAGTGCGCTATACATTCATCAAGCATACGCAACCAGTCTCAACAAGGGATTGATATGCATTTGGAGTATACAGCGTGAAAGACATGTCAAGGTTGAAGAAGCAATATTCAGAATTCTGGCGCACAGAAGTTGGGTTTTCCATTTTCACATTTTATTCATAAAATACTCTTATATTCTTCTCTTTCGTACATCAGGCACAACTACAACATCAAAGTATGTTTTAAAGTGGTACCTGTTGTCCAGAGAACCATATATTATTGAGTCTTTAAGGGCATTGTTGGGTCATCACATCACACTAGCGACCGCTCCCGGTGAAATCCCCGCTCAACTAATTAGATTTTAAAATATGGCCCAGGAATAGCGTGGGCTCATTACTTATTAGCCAATCAAAACCAAGCGCATACCTCTGCCCTCCCCCAACTCGTTCTAGAACATACGATCTAATAATAGCCCTTCTATCTGGGATGGTCCCCGTTAAGACTTAAAGTATATTTATGAAATGTGTCGGACTGGAAATGGGGATTCTGTTCCATCATGCTACAACCATCAAGGTAGCAGACGTCAGCCAGATGGCCAGGATCACTTTGTAGGAGTGGCGCAGTGTCTGCCACCTGCGGGACTTCAAAGGCTGGCAGATGGCGTAGAACCTCTCAATGGAAATGGCCACCAACGTTGCACAACTGACTCCAACGGACACAGCTGAAATGGAGAACGGACACAGCTGAAATGGAGAACGGACACAGCTGAAATGGAGAACTGAAACAGTCTTAGAAGGTAGAACCACGGTAAGTGCTGCCTTTAGGGAAGAATGGGGAATGAACGACCCGCGGGTCGTATAAGGGCCGCGATATCATTCGGTCTGGGCTGCCAAGGCAACCGTAGGCGGGACACGAAATTCAATAAATCTAGGAGCTTTATAATGAATCATCAATAAATCTACTAGCAACATTATCAACACCAGCTAATATCATACGCCTCATCACAAAGAAGCAGTTTTAACCATCACATTAGGTGTGAGTTAATTAAATATTTGAACAAATGTAGCAGGCTCATGTTTGAGTTGATAATGTTGGCTCATGAATGATGTTATAAATATCCAAAAGCCTTTTTTTCCCCCGCGTTTCCATCCTGTTTCAGGATATTGCGGTCAACACCAGCATCTTTCAGCTTAATTTGATTCCTAGGCCAGATCACGCTCATCAGCACGCCACAACTTTCTGATCCAAAAGCCTTGACAAAACAAAATAATCCTCACCCCTGCTTTAAGGCGCGAAGTGTTAACTAAGGCTTTAAGTATTCAAGTAATGTAAGTATTGGGGAATCAACAGGCTGATAGGCTGGCAGGAAATGCACCTCTTGGTGGTAAATTGCCTATGGACAAGGGGGAGGTGGTCGTGCTCCTGTGGGACCAGGTGGAGAAGGCGGTGGAACAGACTGAGAACCCGCATGTGGAAAGGATGAGGTTTCTGGGGATTAGCAGGGATTATGGTAGAATCTCAAAAATGAGAGGGATGACCAGGAGAACTTTCAATCAGATAGCGGTAAGAACGATTAGTAGTGTGACTCCTCGCTGGCTGTTGAACGAGGGGACAGAGCTAGTATGGGAATGTCCTGAGAGATGTGATGTCAGTTCTTAGTCCATATCAACTCAACTCAACTCAGGTAAAGTATATAAAACTTAAAGGACACGTCTCTGTTGTTTCGAAGGTCTTCCTAATTTGTTCATGTACATTCCACGATTCACTGCCATACAGTCAATCATGTTTTATGCAGCATTCCAGAACTCTCTTAAACTCCACGATAATGACTTATTATTTAAACAATGATTCTGAAACTGAAATATGCTGGCCATATTAAGCGTCGACTACATTGCACCGAGTGTTATCCCGTATGGCTGGGTCTTTCCCCACAGGAGCGGCCTGAAGAAAGCGTCACACAAAGCACGAACTCTTTAGCTCCAGCGGGAATCTCCGAGAAAACTGGACACGTTAACTGAACGACGAAGGACGGAATCGAACCCACAACCTTCACAGCGTGAGGCAGATGCGTAACCACTTCGCCATGAAGAATCCACAGAGATATAGGTAGAGAAATCAATCAACTAATCAGGTGCCGTCTCCACAATGAAGGTTGGCTGCAATGGATCTCCAACACTGTCTGTCCCTCACTCAGTCTATACATTCTGTCAGACTGATGTTCGTCACTCCAACACTGTCTGTCCCTCACTCTGTCTGTACATTCTGTCAGACTGATGTTCGTCACTCCAACACTGTCTGTCCCTCACTCTGACTGTACATTCTGTCAGACTGATGTTCGTCACTCCAACACTGTCTGTCCCTCACTCTGTCTGTACATTCTGTCAGACTGATGTTCGTCACTCCAACACTGTCTGTCCCTCACTCTGTCTGTACATTCTGTCAGACTGATGTTCGTCACTCCAACACTGTCTGTCCCTCACTCTGTCTATACATTCTGTCAGACTGATGTTCGTCACTCCAACACTGTCTGTCCCTCACTCTGTCTATACATTCTGTCAGACTGATGTTCGTCACTCCAACACTGTCTGTCCCACATTCTGTCTATACATTCTGTCAGACTGATGTTCGTCCAAGTGAAGGCTACTTTTGGGGGTCAACATGGCCGAATGGATACAAGCTTTCACTCTTGAATTTCCATGTGTTGATGCCGAGGTAGGAACACGAAATTAAAATAGTGAACAGAGACATAGCAACATAACAGTTATGTCAAGGGACATTACTAGAGGAAGCGTAAATGTAATATTTGATTTAAATAATTTAGTATTTATCTAAATCTTTTATAAAATGTTCATAGAAATTAGCAAAAGATTATATGCAACATACTTTATTGGATAATAATTGTAAGTAATCTTCAAAGTTTTGTGTAAAAGTGATGGCTTTATTTTACTTGCTTGAGAATTTTATAACCCATGTTTCCATTCATTCTCGATAATACATTTAATGTTTTATCATTTTTTTAAACAATGACTTACTGACTGACTATTAATACAATATTATTTTTGTCCGGCCTGTAGAAGGCCCACAATGTCACTAGAATCACAATTAGAAACGTAGATTTACTTGTCATGTGTTATTTCACCATGGTGAGCAAAAAACGTGCAAAAAACCACAGCCCACAGTCACCCAGTACAAAGATGGAAAAATCTCACTCTATGCACAGAGTAAAAATTTTTACGACAGAAAACAGAGTGGTTATGGTGGTTAGTTAGTTAGTTAGTCTTTCCTCTTGAGCCTAAGGCGGCGCATAGGGCAGAAGTCCTGTCTCTCCATGCTTGGCGGTTCGCTGCTACCTGTTGTAGATCTTGGATGTTTACTTGGCCGTTGAATGAGCCTTCTCTGATGATGGTTCTACGCAGGGTCTCTCTTGGTCTTCCCCGTTTTCTTTTCCCTACTGGTGACCATATGAGGGCTTGGTAGGGGAGTCTTGTCTTGTCCATTCTGGGTACATGGCCGATGTAGTTCCAACGGTGTTTTCTTATAAAATTGAATACAATATCTTGCTTAGTCTCTTGTCTTATTTCCGCATTGGTTTTGAAATCTGTCCACAGGATGTTTAGAATTCTTCTAAGACATTTGTTCTCAAAATTGTCTAATTTTATTTTTATCTAAAGCTACCATTGATTTCCAACTCTCACATCGATACGTTTGGTGGTCAGTATAATCAATTAATCAGGTGCCGTCTCCACAATGAAGGTTGGCTGCAATGGGTCTTCAACACTCCCTGTCTCTCGCCCCGACTGTACATTCTGTCAGGCTGATGTTCTTCGATGGCTTGATGTTATCTTCCCTTTTGTATCGTTGTCTACCTCTTGCTCGCTTGCCCTCAGCCTTGCCATCCAGCTTGGTTTTTATAAGTGTGTTATGTCTTTTAACGTAGTCGAAATATTACACTTGTCTATTTTTTTTTATTTCTTTTATCAACCCTCTTTTCATTCCCAATTTTTCTAGAACCGCTGCATTTGAATGTTTTTGTTACTAAGAAATATGACATATTCTTCTCAATCCATATCCATATCTCCAGGGCTTCTATGCGACTTTCTAATTGTTTGTTTATTGTCCAGGCTTCCGCGCCGTACAGTAGCGTTGAATATACGTAACATTTGACAATTCTCATTTTTAATGCGCTATTAATCTCTCTAGATGTTAATACTGATTTCATGCTGCTGAAAGCATTTTTAGCCATTCCTATTCTCTTTTTGATTTCTATTTCACTTCTTCCAGCATCTGTTATTACATGTCCAAGATAAGAGAAACTTGTGTAAACTTCTAATATCTCCCAGTTTATTGTGATGTTCATTGATGACCTTTCATTTTCACTGCTAATTATCATAGGTTTTGTTTTTTGGATGTTAATATCTAAGCCACATTCTGCACTGTGTCTGTTTACTTGTTCCACTAGGTCTTGTAACTCTTGCTCACTTTCTGCTAGTAACACGATACCGTCAGCATATCTAAGATTGTTTATGATTCTTCCATTGATGTTAAGTCCAGGCATTTCAACCTGTTTAAAAATACTTTCTGTGTATAGGTTGAAGAATCTTGAGGACAACATACATCCCTGCTGTACTCCTCTTTTTATCTCTATGGGCGACGAATAATTATTTCCGCATCTAATTGACGCCATTTGTTCCCAGTATTAGTTACTAATAAGTCTGATGTCCTTTCCGTCTACTCCTATATGTTGAAGGCATGTAATAAGTCGTTTGTGTTGTACTCTATCAAAAGCTTTCTTATAGACTATAAAACAAAACATACACATTTTTCTGAACATCTATGTGTTTTTCTATTACCATCCATTTAAGAAATGGACACGAGAAAAGGACGTTCAACACATGAGTATGTGACGTTAAACACATGAACAAGTGACGTTAAACACATGAGTATGTGACGTTAACACATGATAATGTGACGTTAAACACATGAGTATGTGACGTTAAACACACGAGTATGTGACGTTAAACACATGAGTATGTGACGTTAAACACACGATTATGTGACGTTAAACACATGAACATGTGACGTTAAACACTCGAGAATGTGCATTTCAAAAGAAGTGACAATCGAACTATCACTGGGAGAAATAACAGCTGTGATCTTATTAACAAGAATAAGGATGACCTTCATGCGGGGCTGGGATGAATGACAGGGCTGTCTGGGACCAGGATCCGAGACAGGAGAATAAATGATGGGATAAAATACCGGGTTAGCCGGCAGTAAATTACGGTGATGCGGTCATCTACACAGATGGGTCGGTCGTCCGACATGTGAGAAGCTCATGGGTCTTTACGGCTCGGGCCGGGGGGAGAATTGTGAAGGAGGACTCTGGTGCTTTCACTGAAATCACAAGTAGCCTGACTATGGAAGTCATGGCAGTAAGTAAAGCAATAACATGGCTCGAGACACAGACATTCACTAGGGCATGTTTCCTTAGCGACTCAATGAACATGATCAAGAGGATAGAGGAGGGGTCGATCCGAACAGAATGGTTGCTGCCTCTGGAGCGGTCTCGGCTGGCAAAGATTAGTTTCATCTTTCGTTCCAGGGCATGAGGGAGTGCAAGGAAATGAGCGGGCTGACAAGCTCGCAGGTGAGGCTACGGTGGAGGGCGGACGCGCCATGGACCAGGCTGACATTCTGAATGCTCTACGAGAAGTAAGACTTCTGCGTGAACCAAGTGATGACTGCGAATCTACAACCATGGCCAGACTGAAAGAACAGCAAATTAAAAGAGGGGTAGCCAAACAAGAACACTACGCAGGAAGCCAAAGAAGATTGATAAACCAACACAGAACTGGTGTCGTTAGCCGCTACACGCTGCGGGGTTTGCTGAGGAGGGGATCCGAGCACTTATGGACTGAATGGTTCGATGTGCAATGAGGATGATCTTTCGACTAACAACTAACTAACTATATATCGGTTAATGACGTGTTCACAGGACAGACTGACGGCGACAAGCAGACATGGCGACCGTTAATTGTTTCTATCGTGGCTTTTCTATGTCTTCTATCATGGCTTTTATACTTCTACTAGCGTGTCTTTTATATGTCTTCTAAACTGGCTTTTATACATCGTTTAACGTGACTTTAATATATCTCTTATGGTGGCTCGTATACATATTCTAGCATGTCTTTTATATATTTTCTACACCAACAGAAGTCGGATGTGTCGGTACAACCCAATCACGTCCGAAAAAACTCTCTGGATGAACGCAGAAGAAGAAGAAGAATATATATTCTACCATTACTTTTCCACATCTCTAACATGGCTTTTCTACATCTCCTAACATGGCTTTTCTACATTTCCTAACATGGCTTTTATAAATCTCCTAACATGGCTTTTCTACATCTCCTAACATGGCTTTTAACATCTCCTAACATGGCTTTTCTACATCTCCTAACATGGCCTTTATACAACTCTAACATGGCTTTTATACATCTCCTAAGCATGCTTTGATACATCTCCCTAACATGGCTTTTCTACATCTCCTAAAAGGCTTTTATACATCTCCTAACATGGCTTTTCTACATCTCCTAACATGGCTTTTCTACATCTCCTAACATGGCTTTTCTACATCTCCTAACATGGCTTTTATACATCTCCTAACATGGCTTTTCTACATCTCCTAACATGGCTTTTCTACATCTCCTAACATGGCTTTTCTACATCTCCTAACATAGTTTTCTACATCTCCTAACATGGCTTTTCTACATCTCCAAACATGGCTTTTCTACATCTCCTAACATGGCTTTTATACATCTCCTAACATGGCTTTTCTACATCTCCTAACATGGCTTTTCTACATACTTTAGCGTGTCTTTTCTACATCCTCACATTCTTGTTCTACATCGTCTAAATCTACTTTTCTATATATTCTGAACATGGTTTTTCTGTATCTTCTAACGTTCTTTAATGAATTTTCTAACATGGCTTTTCTAGTTCCTTTCATCCATCCCATCCTGAAATTTTCAAAGCCTTTCTTTTGAAACAGGGCGACTTTGAGTTGTCGATTGTTATCACATTTAAAATAAACTTTGCTTAATGATTGTATCTTTAAGTTTGGACTAGATGCCAGTCAGTGTAGTTTATTACCTTCTGATCTCACTTTTACATGTTTATGTCCCGTAGGTTTTATCTGTTTCTCTCGCGGTCAATACGGCCCGAGTGGATAACAACACTCGATCTTAAACTTCCGGTGTGCTGATGCCGAGGTTGCGAGTTCAACGTAAAATTGCCCAGTAAATAACAATCAGGCTAAAATTGTGGGGTTGACTGAAACGTCATGTAAAGGACATGCATTTAAATGTATTTAACAAAAAAATTCCTTGTACGCATCTAACAAACGTTTGTAGAAGTTTATACAACAACAGTGAATGCATGGTAAGAACAGATGGAGAACACACAGAACCCTTCACCATAAGATCGGGAGAACGACAAGATTGAGACGTGTCCCCGCTCTTGTTCATAGCCTATATAGAAAGCATATGTAAAGAAACCATCCAAGGGGAGACCGTAACGACACCACATGAAAAAGAGAACACAGAAGAAGAACCAACCGCAAAATGCACCATTAAAGAACTCCTATTTGTGGACGATCAAGCATTAATAGCAACATCAGAAACAAAATTACAAGACCACATAAATAGTCTAATACGAAGCGTGTAAGGAACATAACATGAAAATTAGCATCAGTAAAACAGAGGTATTGACAATAACCATATAAGACAAAAACTACAAAGATTCACCTAAACAACACTCCCTGAAACAAGTAAAGAGCTTCAAGTAATTAGGAAATATAATATCTTCAAATGGCAAATCAGAAGACGTGATCGGAAACTGATGCAATGAGGCAAAGTAACTCATTGAACAAATGGTACCAATACTAAAAAACAAACACGTATCAATAGTTACCAAGAAAGCACTTTACAACACAATCTTCCTACCAACTCTATGTTACCAATGCCAAACTTGGACAATGACAGAAAAAGAGAAAAGCAAAATCACAACAACAGAAATAAGATTCCTAAGAATTCGCAATGTATCAAGAAGAGAGAAAATCATAAATGAAGACAACAGGACTAAAATGGGGGTTATAGCAGTGCTAGAATTCATCAGAAAACAGCAAGTTAATTGGTTTGGCCATATAACTAGATTACCAACGAACAGTATACCACAACAAGCATTGATGTACAGACCAAATTGAAGCAGAAGAAAAGTTGGTCACGTAAAGAATAGGCAGGGGGAATACCAGAGTCCATGGGAATCTCGAAACACGACGCCCATAAACGGGTACTCTCTTGGGGCGTCACCTAGACACGGCAAGGTACAAAAGGAACAAGATAAGATGAGATATCCCTTGTTCTACTTCTGCCAATGATGTTTTCAGACCCAGCCACCTATTCTCTGCTTTTATATTATTTATAATTTTGCCATTGTTGGTGCATTTTTGTCTGTTTGACTGAAATTAACAATTTCTTCATCTGTATAACATCATTTTGTGGCCTAGTATAGATTGCCCTTTTTCGTCATAAAGTATTTATGTTGGGATATACTCCCCATTGTGTTGTCCAAAAACAATAAAGACCTTGAAAATAAAACAACCCAGCGAATTAAAGATCTAAGGTTCTCCACTCTTCACTTCAGACGGGAGAATAGATAGAGAAATCGGCACAGGGTTGTTCAAAGACAAATCAGGTCCATGGACAACTAGCGCCACTTCTGTAGCATAGAAACGAACGAACGAATGAACGAACAAACTTTATTTTCAAAGGGTTAAGAATTGTGCACGCAGGCCCGTCTAACATACTGCCCTTCTATCACTCTCTTTCATACATTATTTCATTCACACATCATTCAAGGCTAACAGAAAACAGCAACAATATAAAAGATATGCATTATAAAGGCATGGGCAAAATGCGAACATCAATACTACACGACTAAGTAATGTTTGATTATGGTGTTACACTTGTTATTAGCTTTGTGGAATATACTGGCAGACCAAAAGGGTACAACTGGCTGTTATACTAGGGTTTTGTTTTTATTATTATTTCTATTATTAAGGGGTAAGGTAATCCGTAATGAGATAGTGTTCGAATAATTTGCGATTATTTGTGTAGGGATTGGTGATGGCTTTGATTTCTTGTGGAAGATTGTTCCACAGCTGAGATGCAGAGTACGTTAAGCTTGTTTTGCATAAGTCAATCCTAGGCTTCAGAATGTGTAATATATTTAATCGTTTACTGTGTCTAGCATTATATTTATGTTATATTATATAAATATATGTTATATATATAACAATGGCCAAAGGTAATTTGGGGCATTCCGATGTCGGATTTTGTGAATTAGTTTGGCCTTATTGAAAAGCAGGCGTTTGCGGAGTGGTAGTAACTGAAGGCGTTTATGCAGGCTAGGATTGTCAGATAAAGGTGTTCTATATATTAAACTCATAGCCCGTTTCTGGAGTGAGTAAAGTCGCTTGGTGCTTGAATTAGAACAACCGTCCCAGATTGTAGAGCTGTAGTCAAAATGTGTCTGTATTTGAGAAGTATAGAATATTTACCTTGTGTCTTCATCTAGGAAATGTTTAATTTTGTCGAGTCGGTAGACTGTTTTCGGTTTTTGTTTAAAGGGCTCCTGAACGTGTGAATTAAACGTTAGGTTTCTATCAGTGATTAGGCCTAATGTTTGGTGCTCAATTACACTTTCTACTGGCATGTTATCAATGTGAAGTTGAAGTGATGTGTGTGAATTTAGAGTTTGAAGTCTTTGTATAGCTGTTAATAACATTGATTTTGTTTTAGTAATGTTAATTTGCATACGGTTTGCATAGCTCCACCTAACTACATTATTTAATTCTTGTTGCAAAGACGACTCCAGCAAATTACAGTTTTCAGCGTTTGTATACACTGTACAGTCGTCTACAAATAGATCACAGGACGACGAAAGATGCAAAGATAGATCGTTAATATATATGGCCAATAATAGAGGGCCAAGAATAGAGCCTTGCGGTACTCCAGTATTGAAGGTAGTGGTTTGAGACAGATTTATTGTGTGATATTACCTGCTTTCTGTTTGATAGAAAAGATGTTATTAGAGTGACTACATTAATGCCAGTTTTCATTGTCTCTAGATTTTTAATTAAAATGGAATGGTCTATCATATCAAATGCTTTCCTGTAATCAATAAACAGAGTTCCACATAGACTGTTGTTGGTTATATTCTGGTGCCAATTTTCTATCATGCTTGTTAGGGCCGTATGGCAAGAATATTTTGGTCAAAATCCCGATCGACTGTCAACAATAAGCTTGTTGCGAACTAAATACTCTAATGTTACTTTATGGATGTGTGTTGTTCTAGTGGTTTAGATAGTGATGATAGTAAGGAGATGGGTCTCTGATTGTTCGGGAGACCATTGTCCAATGAGCAAGATTTAAGCAATTTTTAGTGATTTTGAGAGCTGATGGAAAGTGCCCTTTGTGGAGACACTTATTATATCCATAGGTTAGATCACTGACGCTATTTTTTTTTCTTTTTTAATTTTTCAGCAATTAATTGGGTGAAAGCGACTTTTTAATAAAAAAATATTAGGAACTATGATTATGAACATGTTTTAAATATTTGTTTATCAAAGTTATTTCTTTTGTGTCACTTATATTATATTATTTATATTATATAAAAGTTATCACTTTTTTATGTCTTTCAACACATCTTTCTCATATCTCTGTCTCTCACACTAGCTTCGTTATCTATCTATCTCCTCTCTCTTTTCAACCTGCTTCACATATACCAGGTTCTCCTGCACTTTATGTGCGTAGCATTTCCTTGTTTATTTGTTAATTCATTCAGTAAGTCGGAAGCCTGGTGTTTGAATTGCCTAATCATGTCTCTCTGAGGCGACGCATATTACTGTCAGCTTGGACCGGAATTATAAGGACATCAATAGCAGGAAATAGTAGGTCGGTAATGTCAACAAAGATGGAAGCCTGTAAACAGTAAGAGTACAGAAACGCAAGTTAACAATTCTTTAACTCGCATGGGGACACAATTATTTTTATTGGGGATACCAATCTGGAAAATTATTCTTGATATTTAAACAGCTTTATACTCCAGCTATGTATAAACTACTCCGTTTATTCATACTCCAGCTATGTATAAACTACTCCATTTATTCATACTTCAGCTATAGTATAAACTACATCATTTATTCATACTTCAGCTATGTATAAACTACTCCGTTTATTCATACTCCAGCTATGTATAAACTACACCGTTTATTCATACTCCAGCTCTGTATAAACTACTCCATTTATTCATACTTCAGCTATGTATAAACTACTCAGTTTATTCATACTTCAGCTATGTATAAACTACTCCATTTATTCATACTCCAGCTATGTATAAACTACTCCATTTATTCATACTCCAGCTATGTATAAGCTACACCGTTTATTCACACTCCAGCTCTGTATAAACTACTCCATTTATTCATACTTCAACTATGTATAAACTACATCATTTATTCATACTCCAGCTATGTATAAACTACATCATTTATTCATACTCCAGCTATGTATAAACTACATCATTTATTCATACTCCAGCTATGTATAAACTACTCCATTTATTCATACTCCAGCTATGTATAAACTACATCATTTATTCATACTCCAGCTATGTATAAACTACTCCATTTATTCATACTCCAGCTATGTATAAACTACATCATTTATTCATACTCCAGCTATGTAAAAACTACTCCATTTATTCATACTTCAGCTATGTATAAGCTACTTCATTTGTTCATACTTCAGCTATGTATAAACTACATCATTTATTCATACTTCAGCTATGTATAAACTACATCATTTATTCATACTTCAGCTATGTATAAACTACATCATTTGTTCATACTTCAGCTATGTATAAACTACATCATTTATTCATACTTCAGCTATGTATAAACTACATCATTTATTCATACTTCAGCTATGTATAAACTAGATCATTTATTCATACTTCAGCTATGTATAAGCTACTTCATTTGTTCATACTTCAGCTATGTATAAACTACTCCATTTATTCATACTCCAGCTATGTATAAACTACATCATTTATTCATACTCCAGCTATGTATAAACTACTCCATTTATTCATACTTCAGCTATGTATAAACTACTCCATTTATTCATACTTCAGCTATGTATAAGCTACTTCATTTGTTCATACTTCAGCTATGTATAAACTACTCCATTTATTCATACTTCAGCTATGTATAAACTACTCCATTTATTCATACTTCAGCTATGTATAAACTACATCATTTATTCATACTTCAGCTATGTATAAACTACTCCGTTTATTCATACTCCAGCTATGTATAAACTACTCCATTTATTCATACTTCAGCTATGTATAAACTACTCCGTTTATTCATACTTCAGCTATGTATAAACTACTTCATTTATTCATACTTTAGCTATGTATAAGCTACTCCATTTATTCATACTTCAGCTATGTATAAACTACACCATTTATTCATACTCCAGCTATGTATAAACTAAATCATTTATTCATACTTCAGCTATGTATAAACTACTCCGTTTATTCATACTCCAGCTATGTATAAACTACACCGTTTATTCATACTCCAGCTCTGTATAAACTACTCCATTTATTCATACTTCAGCTATGTATAAACTACATCATTTATTCATACTCCAGCTATGTATAAACTACATCATTTATTCATACTCCAGCTATGTATAAACTACATCATTTATTCATTTTCCAGCTATGTATAAACTACTCCATTTATTCATACTCCAGCTATGTATAAGCTACTCCATTTATTCATACTTCAGCTATGTATAAACTACTCCATTTATTCATACTTCAGCTATGTATAAACTACTCCATTTATTCAAACTTCAGCTATGTATAAACTACTCCATTTATTCATACTTCAGCTATGTATAAGCTACTCCATTTATTCATACTTCAGCTATGTATAAACTACTCCATTTATTCATACTTCAGCTATGTATAAACTACTCCATTTATTCATACTTCAGCTATGTATAAACTACTCCATTTATTCATACTTCAGCTATGTATAAACTACTCCATTTATTCATACTTCAGCTATGTATAAGCTACTCCATTTATTCATACTCCAGCTATGTATAAACTACTCCATTTATTCATACTTCAGCTATGTATAAGCTACTTCATTTATTCATACTTCAGCTATGTATAAACTACTCCATTTATTCATACTCCAGCTATGTATAAACTACTCCATTTATTCATACTTCAGCTATGTATAAGCTACTTCATTTATTCATACTTCAGCTATGTATAAGCTACTTCATTTATTCATACTTCAGCTATGTATAAACTACTCCATTTATTCATACTCCAGCTATGTATAAGCTTCTTCATTTGTTCATACTTCAGCTATGTATAAGCTTCTTCATTTGTTCATACTTCAGCTATGTATAAACTACTCCATTTATTCATACTCCAGCTATGTATAAATTACTCCGTTTATTCATACTCCAGCTATGTATAAACTCTCCCTTTTTTAAAACTATATGGCTCAAAGTGTTGCACAAATTAACCTAGCTCACACAAATGGAACATATTAAACAAATTGTCACACAAATGGAACATATTAAACAAATTGTCACACAAATGAACAAAAAATGTGACTAAGAAGATCTGTAAACATGAGACACAGAAACAGATATACTGTGTGAAGCTTTTGTCAGCAAGCAAGCAAAATAAACTGGGAACAAAACTAATATTGTATGAATGAAAACCATCTGGCAGCTGAAAAATGGCATCTTATCACAACATAGCAGTCAACCCCAGCATTGTTTGGCTGTTTGTGATCTCTTGGCAAGTTTACGTTCAGTAGTTTGCCATTGCTTTCTGAACAACCGGTACCCACGCCATTTTTTTTTTAAGAACCCAGCGCCAGGTGGTCTGTGTCCAAAGCGCCAGCAGCTGTGCTTTGAACGGGGTATGCAGGACGAAGCCGGCAAATAAAACAGAGAATGAAAGTGTCTATTCGTAGGGCCCTGTGAATAAACAAAGCGTCTATTTGCAGGGCACGGCTGGTCACGTGATTTAACGTAAGTTTGTGGCTATATGATACATTTTCGTTGATTGGAAATGTGTCGTCAGTGGCATAGTTGATAGTGTCCCCGCCAGATGGGCGGGAGCTCGAGGTTCGTTTCCTTGCCGGACATTTTTTTTAAAATTGTTCAGCAATTAATTGGATGAAAGTCAAATGTCAATCGTTCGTTTCCTTGCCGGACAAAGTTGGTTTTTTTATTTTTCAGCAATTCATTGGACTAAAGTCAATCCTTCATCTCTTTGGGTAGTTAGAATTGTGTTGTTTAAAGTGAGTGTAATTTAGTTAGTACCAGTTTCTCCAGTATTGGTCCTCGTTGCTACGGCAACTCCAATACCCAACCCACACATTTTTGAGTGCCAAACGATCCGTTTTCCTTCTACCTCTTCTGGCTCCAGCCCTCTTCTTCCTTTTCCTTCCCCCCTCTCCCCTACTTCTTCTCCTCCGCTTTATTCTCTCCCCGCTGGCTGTTGTCAAAAGTATCGAGCACAAAGCACGTACTCCGTTGTTTCGGCGATAATTCTTTGTTGGTTAGGTAGGTGGGTAGTTAGACATGAAAGTGGTTAAGTAGGCAGGTAGGCAGGCATACAGACAGGCTGACATATAGAGAGGCATACAGACATCTCTCTCTCTCTCTTCTTCTCTATCTCCCTCCCCGGTACTTTTGCTTTCTTTCACCCCAAACAAAAGGGAATCCCAGGGTATGACGTCACATCCAGGGGTTCCCTGTGTTGCGCCGAACATTCAGGGGGTTTCCGTGTGTTGCGCCGTAGCTCGGTGCGCAATTCTATGCGGCGGCGGTGGTGCGCTATTCTTTCACTTTCCGGTTAGGGTTAGGGTTAGGGGGTAGGGTTAGGATTAGGATTAGGTTTAGGGTTAGTGTGTGTACCCTACCCCTAACCCTAATCCTACCCCCTAACCCTAACCGGAAAGTGATTGCAGGACCGATGCAAATGAGGATCGAAGGGAGACAGAAACGGTTGCCACAGCCCAAAGAAACAACACTGTGGTGTGGGGCAATTGAAACGCACTGACACGCACTCCACCCGAACACAGAGGAGATCACCGTCGGCGCTAAATATAGCTGGTGACACTAAATATAACTGGCAAAGTTTGTTTGGGGTGAAAGAAAGCAAAAGTACCCCCTCCCCCCCTCTCTCTCTCTTTCTTGTCTTTATCACTTTTTTATGTCTTTCAACACATCTTTCACATATCTCTGTCTCGCACACTATCTTCATTATCTATCTCTCTCTTCTCTCTTTTCAACCCGCTTCACATATACCAGGTTTTCCTGCACTTTATATGCGTAGCATTTCCTTGTTTCTAAAGCGTCTATTCGTAGGGCCCTGTGAATAAACAATCTTACGTTAAATCACGTGACCAGCCGTGCCCTGCGAATAGACGCTTTATTTATTCACAGGGCCCTACGAATAAACTCTCCCAAAGAGAATTTACTTACAGTCAGGGCGCAAAACAGACAGTATTGGAGATCCATTGCAGTCAATATTCATTGCGGTCACGACACATGATTGATTGATTGAAGTCACATTATAACTATTTCAAATAGTATAGTATTTGAAATTTTGAAACTTTATTAGTTTATTTATTTATAATTTACAAACTGCGAGACACTTCCCTTCCATTTCTTAGCGAGCCCCATCACGATTTAAAATGTGAGTATTTACTAATGAGACCACGACAGATAGATAGGCCTTGAAATTCAAAATCTAATGGTACCTCAATTATGCTTGGATGTCAATTATGAGCGGAGATATTTACATCTGAGTGTCAAAATCCCGATACAGATTTCGCCATTACTATATTCATACTTTGAGACTGGAGAGTCGCGTCCATTGTTATTGCCACTTCCGGTCAATATGGTTGTCTTAGACTGACCGCTGACGGATATTAAATCCGACTTCATCCATATGATCCGTCATGTTAAATGATAAAAAATAGTACAAGTATACAAATAAATGTGCTAGATATGGCTAGATGATACATCTAGATCTGGATAGATAATAATCCAGATGTGGTAAGATTGACTAGATGGTATATCTAGATGTGGCTAGATGATAATCTAATGTCAACAAAGATGGAAGCCTGTAAACAGTAAGAGTACAGAAACGCAAGTTAACAATTCTTTAACTCGCATGGGGACACAATTATTTTTATTGGGGATACCAATCTGGAAAATTATTCTTGATATTTAAACAGCTTTATACTTCAGCTATGTATAAACTACTCCGTTTATTCAAACCTCAGCTATGTATAAACTACTCCGTTTATTCATACTCCAGCTATGTATAAACTACTCCGTTTATTCATACTCCAGTTATGTATAAACTACTCCGTTTATTCATACACCAGCTATTTATAAACTACTCCATTTATTCATACTTCAGCTATGTATAAACTACATCATTTATTCATACTTCAGCTATGTATAAACTACTTCGTTTATTCATACTCCAGCTACGTATAAACTACATCATTTATTCATACTTCAGCTATGTATAAACTACATCATTTATTCATACTTGAGCTATGTATAAACTTCTCCGTTTATTCATACTTCAGCTATGTATAAACTACTCCATTTATTCATACTTCAGCTATGTATAAACTACTCCATTTATTCATACTTCAAATATGTATAAACTACATCATTTATTCATACTTCAGCTATGTATAAACTACTCCATTTATTCATACTTCAGCTATGTATAAACTACTTCATTTATTCATACTTCAGCTATGTATAAACTACTCCGTTTATTCACACACCAGCTATTTATAAACTACTCCATTTATTCATACTTCAGCTATGTATAAACTACTCAATTTATTCATACTTCAGCTATGTATACACTACTCCATTATTCATACTTCAGATATGTATAAACTACATCATTTATTCATACTTCAGCTATGTATAAACTACTCAATTTATTCATACTTCAGCTATGTATAAACTACTCCATTATTCATACTTCAGCTATGTATAAACTACTCCATTTATTCATACTTCAGCTATGTATAAACTACTCCATTTATTCATACTCCAGCTATGTATAAACTACTCCATTTGTTCATACTCCAGCTATGTATAAGCTACTCCATTTATTCATACTCCAGCTATGTATAAGCTACTCCATTTATTCATACTCCAGCTATGTATAATCTACTCCATTTATTCATACTCCAGCTATGTATAAGCTACTTCATTTGTTCATACTTCAGCTATGTATAAACTAGATCATTTTTTCATACTTCAGCTATGTATAAACTACTCCGTTTATTCATACTCCAGCTATGTATAAACTACTCCGTTTATTCATACACCAGCTATTTATAAACTACTCCATTTATTCATACTTCAGCTATGTATAAACTACTCCATTTTTCATACTTCAGCTATGTATAAACTACTCCATTATTCATACTCCAGCTCTGTATAAACTACTCCATTTATTCATACTTCAGCTATGTATAAACTACTCCATTTATTCATACTTCAGCTCTGTATAAACTACTCCATTTATTCATACTTCAGCTATGTAAACTACATCATTTATTCATACTCCAGCTATGTATAAACTACATCATTTATTCATACTCCAGCTATGTATAAACTAGATCATTTATTCATACTCCAGCTATGTATAAACTACTCCATTTATTCATACTCCAGCTATGTATAAACTACATCATTTATTCATACTCCAGCTATGTATAAACTCTCCCTATATGGCTCAAAGTGTTCCACAAAGCAACCTAGCTCACACAAATGGAACATATTAAACAAATTGTCACACAAATGGAACATATTAAACAAATTGTCACACAAATGAACATAAAATGTGACTAAGAAGATCTGTAAACATGAGACACAGAAACAAATATACTGAGTGAAGCCTTTGTCAGCAAGCAAGCAAAATAAACTGGGAACAAAACTAATATTGTATGAATGAAAACCTGATCTGGCAGCTGAAAAATTGCATCTAATCACAACACAGCAGTCAACCCCAGCATGTTTTGGCTGTTTGTGATCTCTTGGCAAGTTTACGTTCAGTAGTTTGCCATTGCTTTCTGAACAACCGGTACCCACACCATTTTATTTTTTTTTAAAAACCCAACGCAAGGTGGTCTGTTTCCAAAGCGCCAGCAGCTGTGCTTTGAACGGGGTATGCAGGACGAAGCCGGCAAATAAAACAGAGAATGAAAGTGTCTATTCGTTGGGCCCTGTGAATAAACAAAGCGTCTATTCGCAGGGCACGGCTGGTCACGTGATTTAACGTAAGTTTGCGGCTATATTATACATTTTCGTTGATTGGAAATGTGTCGTCAGTGGCATAGTTGATAGTGTCCCCGCCAGATGGGCGGGAGCTCGAGGTTCGTTTCCTTGCCGGACATTTTTTTTTTTTTAATTGTTCAGCAATGTTCAGCAATTAATTGGATGAAAGTCAAATGTCAATCGTTCGTTTCCTTGCCGGACAAAGTGTTTTCTTTATTTTTCAGCAATTCATTTGATGAAAGTCAATCCTTCATCTCTTTGGGTAGTTAGAATTGTGTTGTTTAAAGTGAGTGTAATTTAGTTAGTACCAGTTTCTCCAGTATTGGTCCTCGTTGCTACGGCAACTCCAATACCCAACCCACACATTTTTGAGTGCCAAACGATCCGTTTTCCTTCTACCCCTTCTGGCTCCAGCCCTCTTCTTCCTTTTCCTTCCCCCCTCTCCCCTACTTATTCTCCTCCGCTTTAGTCTCTCCCCGCTGGCTGTTGTCAAAAGTATCGAGCACAAAGCACGTACTCCGTTGCTTCGGCGATAATTCTTTGTTGGTTAGGTAGGTGGGTAGTTAGACATGAAAGTGGTTAAGTAGGCAGGTAGGCAGGCATACAGACAGGCGGACATATAGAGAGGCATACAGACATCTCTCTCTCTCTCTCTTCTCCTCTATCTCCCTCCCCGGTACTTTTGCTTTCTTTCACCCCAAACAAAAGGGAATCCCAGGGTATGACGTCACATCCAGGGATTCCCTGTGTTGCGCCGAACATTCAGGGGGTTTCCGATGTTGCGCCGTAGCTCGGTGCGCAATTCTATGCGGCGGCGGTGGTGCGCTATTCTTTCACTTTCCGGTTAGGGTTAGGGGGTAGGGTTAGGATTAGGATTAGGTTTAGGGTTAGTGTGTGTACCCTACCCCTAACCCTAATCCTACCCCCTAACCCTAACCCTAACCGGAAAGTGATTGCAGGACCGATGCAAATGAGGATCGAAGGGAGACAGAAACGGTTGCCACAGCCCAAAGAAACAACACTGTGGTGTGGGGCAATTGAAACGCATTGACACGCACTCCACCCGAACACAGAGGAGATCACCGTCGGCGCTAAATATAGCTGGTCAGGGTGACCAGATTGGCTTTTTTGAAGCCAAATTTGACAAATTTGGCTTTTTTAAAACGGGTTTGGCGTCAGAAAATCAGTTTGGCTTTTTGGCTTTTTCTTGGCTTTTTGGAATTTTTGTAATGGCATATGCCTCTTTTTGAATTTTTCAAGTTAATTGTTGTCTTGTTTTACTATTTTTTAGCTAAAACAAATGCAAAACGATAAGCTTGGCGTATGGTTTTCGTACTGGTCATGTTCTATGCGCACTGACGCACTGCGCAGCTTACTGTTTAGTTCAGTTTTCAAATTAATTTATACTTTCATCGCAATCGCAAGTCGCAAGTATTTCTTATTATTGACTGAACCTATTATCATGCCAAAGTGGAAACCATCTTATGATACTAATCGGAAATATAATGATCAAAGGGAAAAGACATTTGTGTGGCTCAAGAAATCCACTAACGGTTCTGAACAGGCATATTGCCAATTGTGCCATTGTAATATTGTTCCAAGATTTTCAAATCTCGCAAATCATGCAACAGAAAAACACAAGCGGAGCGCGCCAACTTCTTTACAAAAAACACTTTCAGTGGTGACAATAAGCAAGAAAATTGATGATAAAGTCAAATTAGCAGAGTTACAAATTGCTGTTAGCATGGCCTGCCATAGTGCCATACACACCATCAATCACTTAGGTGAAATAATGGTAGCCCATGGATGTGGCAGCACTCTTGGTCAGATAAAATTGCACCGAACGAAGTGCATATCACTAATAAAAAATGTATAGTATTTGAAATTTTGAAACTTTATTAGTTTATTTATTTATAATTTACAAACTGCGAGACACTTCCCTTCCATTTCTTAGCGAGCCCCATCACGATTTAAAATGTGAGTATTTACTAATGAGACCACGACAGATAGATAGGCCTTGAAATTCAAAATCTAATGGTACCTCAATTATGCTTGGATGTCAATTATGAGCGGAGATATTTACATCTGAGTGTCAAAATCCCGATACAGATTTAGCCATTACTATATTCATACTTTGAGACTGGAGAGTCGCGTCCATTGTTATTGCCACTTCCGGCCAATATGGTTGTCTTAGACTGGCCGCTGACGGATATTAAATCCGACTTCATCCATATGATCCGTCATTTTAAATGATAAAAAATAGTACAAGTATACAAATAAATGTACTAGATATGGCTAGATGATACATCTAGATCTGGCTAGATAATAATCTAGATGTGGTAAGATTGACTAGATGGTACATCTAGATGTGGCTAGATGATAATCTAGATTCTGTTAGATGTGGTTTTATGGATGTGGCCAGATGTGACTAGATGGCAAGATAATACATCTAGATGTGACTAGAAATGACTAGATGGCTAGATGATACATCTAGATGGTCTAGATATGGCTAAATGGCTAGATGATACTCTATATTTTGCTAGATATAGCTAGATGATACATCTAGATTTGGCTAGATATGGCGAGATGATAATATAGATATGGCTAGATATGGCAAGATGATACATCTAGATGTATCTAGATAATACATCTAGATGTGGCTAGATGGCTAGATGATACATCTAGATGTTACTAGATATGGCTATATGGCTAGATAATATATCTAGATATAGCTAGATATGGCTATATGACACATCAAGATTTTGCTTGAAGTGGCTAGATGATACATCTAGATGTTGCTAGATGTGGCTAGATGGCTAGATGACATCTAGATTTTGTTAGATGTGGCTAGATGATACATCTAGATATGGCTAGATATGGCTATATGATACATATAGATGTGGCTAGATAATACATCTAGATGTGGTTAGATGCGACTAGATGATACATCTAGATGTGGCTAGATGGCTAGATGATACACCTATATATTTCTAGATGTTGCTAGATGATACGTCAAGATGTGGCTAGATGTTGTTAGAGGATAATCCAGATGTCTGTAGTCTTGGCTAGATGATACATCTAGACATGTCTAGATTGACTAGATTCGTATCTACATACATTTACATATACCTAGATATTGCTAGATGTGGCTAGATGATACATCTACATATAACTAGATAATACATCTAGATGTGACTAGATGGCTAGAAGGTAATCTAGATATTGCTAGATATGACTAGATGGCTAGATGATACATCTAGTTGTGGCAAGATATGACTAGACGATACAACTAGATATGGCTAGATAATAATCTAGATGTGGTTAGACATGACAAGATGATACATCTAGGTGTGGCTAGATGGTTTGATGATACATATAGATTTTGCTAGATGTGGCTAGATGATACATCTAAATATGGCTAGATGTGGCTAGATGGCTAGATAATACATCTAGATGTAGCTAGATATGGCTAGATGATACATATAGTTTTTGCTAGATGTGGCTAGATGATACATATAGATATGGCTAGATGATACATTTAGATGTTGCTAGATATGGCTAGGTGGCTAGATGATAATCTAAATGTGGCTAGATATGACTAGATGATACATCTAGATTTTGTTAGATTAGGCTAAATGATACATCTAGATGTGCTAGATATGGCTAGATGATACATCTAGATCTGGCTAGATAATAATCTAGATGTGGTTAGATTGACTAGATTATACATATAGATATGGCTAGATGATACATCTAGATTTTGCTAGATGTGGCTTTATGATACATATAGATGTGGCCAGATGTGGCTAGATGGTGAGATACTACATCTAGATATGGCTAGATATGGCTAGATGGCTAGATGATACATCTAGATGGTGCTAGATGATACATCTACATATTGCTAGATGTGTTAGATATGGCTAGATGATACATCTAGATCTATCTAGATAATAATCTAGATGTGGTAAGGTTGACTAGATGGTACATCTAGATGTGGCTAGATGATATTCTAGATTTTGCTAGATGTAGCTTTATTGATGTGGCCAGATGTGACTAGATGGCACGATAATACATCTATATGTGGCTAGATATGACTAGATGATACATCTAGATGATCTAGATATGGCTAAATGGCTAGATGATACTCTAGATTTTGCTAGATATAGCTAGATGATACATCTAGATGTGGCTAGATATGGCGAGATGATAATGTAAATATGGCTAGATATGGCTAGATTATACATCTAGATGTATCTAGATAATACATCTAGATGTGGTTAGATGTAACTAGATGATACATCTAGATGTTGCTAGATGTGGCTATATGGATAGATAATATATCTAGATATAGTTAGATATGGCTAGATGATACATCTAGATGTTTCTAAATGTGGCTAGATGGCCAGATGACATCTAGATTTTGCTAGATGTGGCTAGATGATATATCTAGATTTTGCTAGATGTGGCTAGATGATACATCTAGATATGGCTAGTATCACAGAGCGACGGGACACGAATGCAACTGAACGAACGCAGAGGCCAAGCAGTAGATACTGTCCAAGTTTATTGCAGGAAACATCTTCGTATCAAAATCGTAACATATTTCATACAAGTAGACCCACGTCCTGCTGGCTTGAGATCTTGGTGGTAACTAACACGTTCCCTGTCCCCATGTCAGCGCGTGAGCGTCCGTAGTTACTTAACTACCGGGTGCTCACGCGTGCATCACCTACTAGACCCTTTTCCCTTTGCACGCCATGCCATCTAAACCCTATAACAGAGCCACTCTGTTATATTTCCTCTCTACCCTCAACGAGACTTTTCCCCGAAAAATCTAACTCCCAACTCGCCCAACCTAAATCTACGACCCCCGAGTTATGCTTCAAGACCACTATCCGCTAAATCTATATTCTTACCCATCTTACCCCAAGCGCTATTCACCATTACTTCTTCTTCGTTTCTGTAAAATCATAAGCAACCCGCTTACCTGCCTTAAACAACTTTAACACGACTCAACAAAAATCATATACCTCTAACCTGGAACTGACTCTTAATCTACTCCTACAACTCCACTACTTTACTACTCATGTCTTATAGCCACCCGCTATGACCTCCAACAAATGTTACACTTCTTCTATTATTTACAGTGAACTTATACTTCTTCTTCATTCACCGTCAACATTACGCCTTAATTATTTCTTCTATATTAAAACATCTCACTTTATAATACACTTCACAAGCAATCCACCTACATGTTTCATAGACACATATGTCCATCGAAATCATTGTCTGTCTGTCTGTCTGTCTGTCTGTCTGTCTGTCTGTCTGTCTGTCTGTCTGTCTGTCTGTCTGTCTGTCTGTCTGTCTGTCTGTCTCTGTCTGTCTGTCTGTCTGTCTGTCTGTCTGTCCGTCTCTCCCTCCGTCTATCCCTCTCTCTCTATCTATCGGGTCAGATCTGTCTGTCTGTCTGTCTGTCTGTCTGTCTGTCTGTCTATGTTTGGCGTACATACAGCAATGTGACTTATCTTAAGATATAGCAATTCTACTAAAATTTATGTCCCTTGATATAACTTTTCTTAAGTTAAGTCCCCTCGCTGTATATAAATTATATTGTAATACACAATTAAATTTTATCAGGTAAATAACTGTTTGTAAACTAACAAACTATACCAGTTGGCAGCACCGGAATGAGAAGAACACGTGTAGACAATTTCATCTCAATCGGATGGACCGTTTGCGAACGCATAAATAACATACAGACAGACATATATTGCCTTTTATATTTATATAGATACATGTCCGCTACCATATTAACAACTGTAGGTCAGCATGGCCGAATGGATAAGAATGCGTGTTCTCAAACATTTGGTGTGTGGAGGCCGAGGTAAAGGGTTCAATCCCTACACTGGGCAGTTGGACTAAAAATGTTAACCTGTCGTCCTTGACTTGGGGACGTAAATTACAAGTACTTTTGAAGTCAGAGTGGGTTCTTCTGTTAATAGGGAAAGCTAATCCACACGCAAAATTCAGTCCATCACTACTAGAAATAGTGTGTCTGGACTATGCTTGAGTTCAAAGCGAGCTAGCGAAAAATAATATGAACAACTTGTAAGTTGTAACTGCGACACACCCATACTTGGCATTTTCTGGCCTCCATGTTTATTTGGTCCAACCCTGCTTCCTGCTTGGCACTGAGTCTGTTCATGTAACTGCGACACACCCATACTTGGCATTTTCTGTCCTCCATGTTTATTTGGTCCAACCCTGCTTCCTGCTTGGCACTGAGTCTGTTCATGTAACTGCGACACACCCATACTTGGCATTTTCTGTCCTGCATGTTTATTTGGTCCAACCCTGCTTCCTGCTTGGCACTGAGTCTGTTCATGTAACTGCGACACACCCATACTTGGCATTTTCTGTCATCCATATTTATTTGGTCCAAACCTGCTTCCTGCTTGGCACTGAGTCTGTTCATGTAACTGCGACACACCCATACTTGGCATTTTCTGTCCTCCATGTTTATTTGGTCCAAACCTGCTTCCTGCTTGGCACTGAATCTGTTCATGTAACTGCGACACACCCATACTTGGCATTTTCTGTCCTCCATGTTTATTTGGTCTACACCTGCTTCCTGCTTGGCACTGAGTCTGTTCATGTAACTGCGACACACCCATACTTGGCATTTTCTGTTCTCCATGTTTATTTGGTCCAAACCTGCTTCCTGCTTGGCACTGAGTCTGTTCATGTAACTGCGACACACCCATACTTGGCATTTTCTGTCCTCCATGTTTATTTGGTCCAAACCTGCTTCCTGCTTGGCACTGAGTCTGTTCATGTAACTGCGACACACCCATACTTGCATTTTCTGTCATCCATGTTTATTTGGTCCAAACCTGCTTCCTGCTTGGCACTGAGTCTGTTCATGTAACTGCGACACACCCATACTTGCCATTTTCTGTCCTCCATGTTTATTTGGTCCAAACCTGCTCCTGCTTGGCACTGAGTCTGTTCATGTAACTGCGACACACCCATACTTGCATTTTCTGTCATCCATGTTTATTTGGTCCAAACCTGCTCCTGCTTGGCACTGAGTCTGTTCATGTAACTGCGACACACCCATACTTGGCATTTTCTGTCCTCCATGTTTATTTGGTCCAAACCTGCTCCCTGCTTGGCACTGAGTCTGTTCATGTAACTGCGACACACCCATACTTGGCATTTTCTGTCCTCCATGTTTATTTGGTCCAAACCTGCTTCCTGCTTGGCACTGAGTCTGTTCATGTAACTGCGACACACCCATACTTGGCATTTTCTGTCCTCCATGTTTATTTGGTCCAAACCTGCTTCCTGCTTGGCACTGAGTCTGTTCATGTAACTGCGACACACCCATACTTGGCATTTTCTGTCATCCATGTTTATTTGGTCCAAACCTGCTTCCTGCTTGGCACTGAGTCTGTTCATGTAACTGCGACACACCCATACCTCACATTTTCTGTCATCCATGTTTATTTGGTCCAAACCTGCTTCCTGCTTGGCACTGAGTCTGTTCATGTAACTGCGACACACCCATACTTGGCATTTTCTGTCCTCCATGTTTATTTGGTCCAAACCTGCTCCCTGCTTGGCACTGAGTCTGTTCATGTAACTGCGACACACCCATACTTGGCATTTTCTGTCCTCCATGTTTATTTGGTCCAAACCTGCTCCCTGCTTGGCACTGAGTCTGTTCATGTAACTGCGACACACCCATACTTGGCATTTTCTGTCCTCCATGTTTATTTGGTCCAAACCTGCTCCCTGCTTGGCACTGAGTCTGTTCATGTAACTGCGACACACCCATACTTGGCATTTTCTGTCCTCCATATTTATTTGGTCCAAACCTGCTCCCTGCTTGGCACTGAGTCTGTTCATGTAACTGCGACACACCCATACTTGGCATTTTCTGTCATCCATGTTTATTTGATCCAAACCTGCTTCCTGCTTGGCACTGAGTCTGTTCATGTAACTGCGACACACCCATACTTGGCATTTTCTGTTATCCATGTTTATTTGGACCAAACCTGCTTCCTGCTTGGCACTGAGTCTGTTCATGTAACTGCGACACACCCATACTTGGCATTTTCTGTCATCCATGTTTATTTGGTCCAAACCTGCTCCCTGCTTGGCACTGAGTCTGTTCATGCAACTGCCGGTTGAGATTTTATCCTGCAGCTCTGGGGTCCAGCCCTACACTAAATGAGCACCTGAGGCTCCTCAGAGCGGGAGAATGGCGAAATATGTACCTGGTCACCCCATGTCATAACCTCATGAGATTTCATAGATGTGATGATAGACTACATGGCATCAGTACTGGACCATCTCCTGTAGGGCTATTTTGTCTATAATCATCATCGTGTGCCATGCCAATAAGCCTGGAGAGTCTTGGATCAGGTCTA
Organism: Cepaea nemoralis; assembly: GCA_014155875.1. Lineage (NCBI taxonomy): Eukaryota > Metazoa > Mollusca > Gastropoda > Stylommatophora > Helicidae > Cepaea > Cepaea nemoralis. The sequence goes on from JACEFZ010012092.1 coordinate 128,820, forward strand.
TGATCTTATCCCAATTACCCCACGTGACCATGCCACTCAAATAGTTATTTCTCGTCTTTTTTTCTTTTTTTTCCCGTCCAATTTGCGACTTGTTTCTAAGTTTTCAAGTTTTTTCCCCCACCTAAAACAGATCTGCTTGTCTTAGGACATTTATAAACATAAAGTGGTGTTTAAAATAAAAAGAACACGAACACCGTCACGCCATATGAAGTGACGTGTGGTATTTTGAACACGTCAATTCAGGTGACGTGAAAATATAGTAATGCTTTATTTTATATTTTCAACATTCACAGAGTAAAACATCTTCACAATACTGGTATTTACATTGCAACATTTCAAGTCATAGACCATTCATAATTACTGATAATATGCATTATGTCAAGGGGAAATAATTATTCAGTGAAATTTTCGGACAGCAACCCAGTAATTATTAGATACTTCTCTATGGGCAGCTGTGGTAGGGTAGAGGCTAGACTGTCACCTGCTGGCCCAGTAGTGATGGGTTCAATCTGTGTTGTGGTGGATTTGAAGTTTTAAACTTGACCTGGATTCCCAGGTTGACTGAGCCCAAAATGGACACCAGGAAATGCCTTGGGAAGTAGAGACAGCCAGCGTGAGACTGACCACATCAGGCAGCCATGTGATTGGTCTATACAATTATAGGTGGCACTAAATGCCCAATGTGATTGGTCTATACAATTATAGGTGGCACTAAATGCCCAATGTGATTGGTCTATACAATTATAGGTGGCACTAAATGCTCAATGTGATTGGTCTATACAATTATAGGTGGCACTAAATGCCCAATGTGCCTCAGGGTGGGTAAAATGCTTCTTTACTGACTGTCTTTGTGTCTTGTTGTCTCTCTCAACTCTTTACTGACTGTCTTTGTGTCTTGCTGTCTCTCTCCACTCTCCATCTATCTATCAATGTCTCTGCTTTGTTGTGTTTTTGTTTTCTCTCTCTCAACTCTCCATCTGTCTATCAATGTCTCTGCTTTGTTGTGTTTTTGTTTTCTCTCTCTCCACTCTCCATCTGTCTATCAATGACTCTGCTTTGTTGTGTTTTTGTTTTCTCTCTCTCTCTCAACTCTCCATCTGTCTATCAATGTCTCTGCTTTGTTGTGTTTTTGTTTTCTCTCTCTCAACTCTCCATCTGTCTATCAATGTCTCTGCTTTGTTGTGTTTTTGTTTTCTCTCTCTCAACTCTCCATCTGTCTATCAATGTCTCTGCTTTGTTGTGTTTTTGTTTTCTCTCTCTCAACTCTCCATCTGTCTATCAATGTCTCTGCTTTGTTGTGTTTTTGTTTTCTCTCTCTCAACTCTCCATCTGTCTATCAATGTCTCTGCTTTGTTGTGTTTTTGTTTTCTCTCTCTCAACTCTCCATCTGTCTATCAATGTCTCTGCTTTGTTGTGTTTTTGTTTTCTCTCTCTCAACTCTCCATCTGTCTATCAATGTCTCTGCTTTGTTGTGTTTTTGTTTTCTCTATCTCAACTCTCCATCTGTCTATCAATGTCTCTGCTTTGTTGTGTTTTTGTTTTCTCTCTCTCAACTCTCCATCTGTCTATCAATGTCTCTGCTTTGTTGTGTTTTTGTTTTCTCTCTCTCAACTCTCAATCTGTCTATCAATGTCTCTGCTTTGTTGTGTTTTTGTTTTCTCTCTCTCAACTCTCCATCTGTCTATCAATGTCTCTGCTTTGTTGTGTTTTTGTTTTCTCTCTCACAACTTTCCATCTGTCTATCAATGTCTCTGCTTTGTTGTGTTTTTGTTTTTTCTCTCTCAACTCTCCATCTGTCTATCAATGTCTCTACTTTGTTGTGTTTTTGTTTTTTCTCTCTCAACTCTCCATCTGTCTATCAATGTCTCTATTTTGTTGTGTTTTTGTTTTCTCTCTCTCAACTCTCCATCTGTCTATCAATGTCTCTGCTTTGTTGTGTTTTTGTTTTCTCTCTCTCAACTCTCCATCTGTCTATCAATGTCTCTGCTTTGTTGTGTGTTTGTTTTCTCTCTCTCAACTCTCCATCTGTCTATCAATGTCTCTGCTTTATTGTGTTTTTGTTTTCTCTCTCTCAACTCTCCATCTGTCTATCAATGTCTCTGCTTTGTTGTGTTTTTGTTTTCTCTCTCTCAACTCTCCATCTGTCTATCGATGTCTCTGCTTTGTTGTGTTTTTGTTTTCTCTCAGTTGAAATACACAAAGTGTAAATTGTTCACATTTCTAGTTTTACAACAGTTTAACCTATTTAATTTCTACTTTCTCTTAGTATCTTTCTGTATTCCTATCTCTCTACTGTCTCCTTTTCTCTCTCTCTCTCTCTCTCTCTCTCTCTCTCTCTCTCTCTCATCTTTCTCTCTCTCTCTCTCTCTCTCTGCATCTCTCTGTATACTCGTACTGTGCGTATCCCCGCTTTGCTATCCGTGTGTATCATGTATTCATTGTCCTTTTTTTTTAATTTTAAACTGTCATCTCTGTATTTCAGTCTCTCTGTATTTTGCTGTCTCTCAGTGTCACCACACAGCTCTCTTTCTGTATATATCCATCCGTGGGATCAACATGGAGACCATTTGTCTATAACAAAATGGCCCTAGCAACATAAGCCCTAGCGGGCCTAGGTCCAAGCAACATAAGCCTATCAACTAAGCCTATCAATAGAAGCCCTATCAACATAAGCCCTATCAACATAAGCCCTATCAACATAAGCCCTATCAACATAAGCCTATCACATAGAGCCCAGTTCGATTGAAGCCGTTTAAAAGGGACCTTAACTCTGTTTTCTTACGTACCAATCAATTTTTTATTTCTTCTGGCCCTGCGTGTTACTCCTTTCCGTCTTCTCAAACTCCTTGTTCTGTTTTTTTTTTTTTTAAATCTATTGTTAATGTTGCAACCATATAATCAGATTGCTATTGGAACTATTAGTGTTGGAACTCTTCGCTTGTTGCTGAAGTTGGGGACGGAGCGCTTATGGGAATGCTCCGAATGCTAAGATGTCGGTTCCTAAATCAATCAATCAATCAATCAATCAATCAATCAATCAATCAATCAAACCAAATGTAATAAAGTGATGGGAGTAACAAATATCAAATTCCATTCTTCTGTTGCCTCAGAAGAGACGTTATATTAGGGCCAATCGTCTGGCTCAGATTAATAATCCTGTGATCGAGTCAGCCACAATAGGGCTTGTTGCCCAGAGAGGGTACCGGCTCATATATATATATATATATATATATATATATATATATATATATATATATATATATATATATATATATATATATATATATATATATATATATATATATATATATATGAAATACATTGTTTATCACAAAACAACTGCTATGAAATAATGTAATAGGTTCATACAATTTGAATTACAAAACAGTTTAAACAAGGCAGATGTTTTATATCATGCAATACATATTTTTTATTACGTTCGCTTGCTTTTAACTCAAGCTTAGTCCATACACACTACTTCTAGTAGTGCTGGGCTGAATGTTGCGTGTGGATTAGCTTTCCCTTTTAACAGTGTCCCTCGCCATCAGGCTTCAGAGGTACTTGTAATTTACGTCCCAAAGTCAAGGACGAGTGGTCAACATTCTAGTCCAACTGGTGTAGAAGTAGAACCACTTACCCCAGCATCAGCACATCAGCACACCGGATGTTTAAGAACATGGTTTCTTATCCATTCGACTATGCTGACCTCCCAATGAAGATATGGAATGGACGATGGTAATTGGAGTAAAGCTGAACAAGATCTACGAGCATAGGGAATTCGCTGTAGCCTTTCTAGGGGAGATAATCAGCGGTGAACATCGTTAATCTTTCAGGGTGTGGGTTATAATATTTCCCAAGAATATTCTCTTGTAACATGAAGATCAGAACGACACAAGCATTGAAACCTCTACTTTCAACCACGCTGTAGAACAATTGTTCTCAACCTTTTTTGACCCATGCACACTTTCACCATTTGTTAGAATGTCATTCCCCCCTTTCCAGCGAACGAAAGAAGAATACTTCCCTCCTTTTCAAAATTGATAGCCTCAAAAGGTGTATTCAAAAGCGCACCAAATTAATCATATTACAATAAGCAAACAAAACGTCAAAGAATTGTCACTTGCAACACGACACCAGAATGCCAGAAAATTGTGCTTTATCAAACAAAACGCTCAATAGAATACCAGGATATTGTGCCTGTAAGCCATTTTGAGTCTGCCAATTTGTGGTCTGAATTCTCTCCTCCCAACCCCCATGGACACCCTAATATTCCTCCCTGGGGGGAATTCCCCATTGGTTGAGAACCACGCTGAAGAAGATCAGTATCTACTTAGAGAATGTTCTTTAGTTCTAATAGGGGAGATAACCAGCAAGGAAAGTGTGGGATTCTGGCTTGGTCCTTCAACAATGCTTTCGTCCGGCGCTGACTTCTGAGCCCATGACTTGCAACAGCGAGGCTACTATATCCCAGGCTTCCGTCAAGGACAGCACTACCCTGTAGTGCTGCTATTGCTTGATGGTTGGTGATCAAGGCAGGAGCTGACTCGTTTCGGCTATCTTTCCCCTCCATGTTCGTTTCGCTGGCCTGCAGGACGGTCAGACCTGAACATGACACTGTAGTTGTGCTGTTCCCGCGTGACGTCAAGCCGCCATAGATACAGTGTGCAAGATGCCTGTTTATCTGATGCTGCCTGCAGGTTCGCCGAGACAAGGAGTTTGAGTCTGCCGTACCATAAGCCCCTACTCCAGCCAGTCCCAGACCATAAACCAATACTTTTAACGAAAGCCCGGGTTATAGCATCCTATAAAAACAGTTGCAAGTAAAGACAGCAGACGTGAGAACTCACATCTGCTGTATATGCCCAGGAGTGAGGCAGCCGATATCCATCAGCGGCCAAAGTTACCAAGCCAGGTGGACAAGGATTATGAAAATAATTTTTAGAGCTTGTTTATGCAGTGATCCGTTTAGATACTCAATCTTCTTTAAGCTTATTCCTTTCTCAGTTTATGTTTATAGTATGGTAACTGGTATTTTTAAGTACAAATAGTTTTTGAGTCTATTAAACATTCAAATGTACATGTCCACGATTGGATGTGGAAATCAGACAATAACAACGGGCAGGAATATAAAGCAATATTGTATAAATAACCACATCTCCTTGACCAGGCTTAACATTAATACCAAGCCAGGAGGACGGCATGTAGGCAATTGTTTTAAATCAAATTTTAAAGACATTACTCAATAATACGTCTGTATGTTCTTCTTCTTTCGTTCGCTTGAAATTTGTCTATATCTGCAATGCTGTCTCTTGTATGAATTTCACTGTCTCTTTCAGTTCACTCAGTGGTCCATAGAGTTTATCTTCCACTGTTGTTTCTCTAGGCCAGAAGGTTTGGGCAGTCTTGGAGTATGAATTCTACTGAGCCAATCCACACCTGCACATGGCTGATTCGTCAATCTTGAATTGTCTAGACCTATCGTATTCGCCTTTGCTCCCAGGTCGACCAACCCTAAAATGAAATGAAAAAAAAAGAGTTTTAACAGATTCAGTGCCAACCAAAAAGTAGGTGTACACCAAACAATAATGGACGGCGGACAATGGGAAGTAGGGGGTGTGTCACAGTTATGGCGGACAATTGGAAGTAGGGGGTGTGTCACAGTTATGGCGGACAATGGGAAGTAGGGGGTGTGTCACAGTTATGGCGGACAATGGGAAGTAGGGGGTGTGACACAGTTATGATCTAAAGGTTGGTAATATGGTAGCAGACATGTTGTATGGGAAGTAGGGGGTGTGTCACAGTTATGGCCTAAAGGTTGGTAATATGGTTGCAGATATGTTGTATGGGAAGTAGGGGGTGTGTCACAGTTATGGCCTAAAGGTTGGTAATATGGTTGCAGTTATGTTGTATGGGAAGTAGGGGGTGTGTCACAGTTATGACCTAAAGGTTGGTAATATGGTTGCAGATATGTTGTATGGGAAGTAGGGGGTGTGTCACAGTTATGACCTAAAGGTTGGTAATATGGTTGCAGATATGTTGTATGGGAAGTAGGGGGTGTGTCACAGTTATGCCCTAAAGGTTGGTAATATGGCAGCAGACATGTTGTATATCAAATTAAAGAGGTTACACACGGAAAGCTACAGTATACACGCCCACGGCAGATACGGGAAGTCGCTTAATACGATTAATCATCCCATGGCACTTAATAAGTTAAATACAGAAGCCACAACGACGATATAACATTTCAGCACTCTCTGTCTGACATTCAGCTGTAGTGACGTATTGCACAAGACATGCTTTCACTTTATTTTTAAAATTCAGCATTTACACAATCTATCTCTAAATTAAACAGCTTTCTTTGGTCATGTGATGAGAAGAAAGGCTTTAGGAGAACGTTGTGACGACTGGAAAGATCAAGGGGAAGAGAGGCAGACCTAAATAAATGATGCTGGATGGATTGAAACAGTGGCAGAGAGGAATATCAGCAGAGTTGATCCAGAACACCAAAGACCGACATCTGTGGAGAGACATGAACTCCTACACCAAGCTGGCAAGGACACTTGATGATGATGACCTGCTCTAAATTTCTATCATGCATGTTCCATCTGACGTTATAATTACACCAAACCTACAGCATTTAATTCGAACGTTAAATTAGTACTACTGTATGGATCAGAAACATGGGGGGTGGGGGGGGGGGGGGATTAGGAGACTAAAACAATTACCAATAACTAATTCATTCAGTAGCATGTCCTTTGCAGAACCTCGCTCCCATAACAACCTTCCTGGAAAACCTCTCGATCATAAGCAAGATGTCCCGTATCCGATACAGCCATCTGGAGATTATCGGCCACATCCTGTACCTATCTTCTCTTTGGCCTTACTCTTCCTCTCTTCCCAGGCATGTACCCCTCCATTATTGTCATCTCCAAACTTTCGTGACGCTTCAAGTGACCACACTATTTCAGTTTTCTTTGTTTTATCGTCTTTAATAGTCAACCTTCTTTAATATTCAGCCCTTGAAGTATGGATGCATTTGTTCCTTTCTTTATCCAAGATATTCTTAGAACTCGTCTATAACATTTATATTCAAGGCATTCATGCGCTTTTCAGCTTGTTTATTATTAAGTGCCCAGGTCTCACAGGCGTATGTTGCAATAGGAAAGATGCACGCTCTTAAAAGTCTAATGTTTGTATTTCTATCTGTCCCACTCCACCATTTATTTAGTTGTTTTTGTCTTTGAAGAGCAATAGATATTCGTCTTTTAATTGCTTTCATTGTGTCACCATTGTTGGTAATCAATGACCCAATGTATTCAAAATGTTCCACCACCTCCAATCTTTCCTCATTAACATATATTTCTTTTTCCATGGTAATTTTATCTGTATGCATTATCTTTGTTTTTGATAGTTAAGAAATAGGTTGTGATTTTCACTATTCAGTTAGGTTGAGGTTGTTAGGTTTTCTATACCATTCTGTGTTATGGATAGCAATACTGTATCATCAGCATACCGAATCTCTGGTATGTCATGACCACCGATATTTAGGGCATCATATAGCTCCCTGTTTATACAGAAGGGAAGAATAAACAGATGAATAATACGGGGAGGAGATGAGCGGGGCTGTATGGCTCCCCCAGAGTTCCTTCACCACATCTGCCATATCATGCATCGCAAGAATCTATATAGCAAAAGAAACAGGAGGATGATCTAAACCACACGGAGAAGGGAAGAAGAAACATGAATAATACGGGGAGGACATGAGCGGGGCTGTATGGGGTGGCTAGGGATGAGGGGGCTTGGAGAGATAAGGTTGAGAGTCTATGATTCAATGGGGGATAACGGGGGAAAGATAACCATCCCCACCACCCACCCACAGACACACACACACACATACACACACACACACACACACACACACACACACACATATATATATATATATATATATATATATATATACATAAGTAGGTGTGTGCATATCAAATACTGATAAAATAAACACCGCCCGCTTCCATACAGTAGAAGAGACGACGCCCAACATGTTGGTGGCTTGTGTAGTGTGTATTACACACGAGGAGCAATTTGCTGATTCTAACAGACACTCAGTGCCCAGCACACTTGCTTGCCGGCCTAGTGGCCGTGTGCTGGAGTCCCCACCGAGGCGGGACTTATTTTAACCGATTCAGTGCCAAACAAAAGATGAGTTTGGGCCAGGCATGGTACACAATCACATGAACAAGTATTCTAATGTTAATTTCCGTTCATTGAGCATTGAAAGTGTGGGAGATACCGCGAAACAAAACAAATAACACGATTACCATAGAATGGCGATATATCGTCCATCTGTCCAAATAGGAGATCACTCAAACAGTTAACGTTACTTAAATTATTCTAAGAAATAGTTATTATAAGGCATTTACCTGTTTCCAGAAGTTCAACCGGAGATGAGATGACAGGAACAACTGCTCCATACAGACTTGTCCACGACGAAGATCTTTCACTTCAGCTTCAAGTATAATTCAGTTCCTGTCCTTCTCCATAATCTGGTCTGAAGTTCATTGGGAGGCCGCGATAGAAGCGTTTGTAGCGAAAGTCATTCACTGTCACTTACTGACTTCCTTTCCTTTAATGCAACAAAATTATAATCTTCACAATTTTCTTCACAACTTCAATAAGAAACTTCACATAAACTTCACAATTTTTAGAATATCCAGTAACACTCAATTCAGTGGTCGTCGATCCCGGAATCATTTTAAATCTAAAACTGCGATCTAATTTCGGCAAACTCCAAAATTCTAGATTGCTTGAAAAGACACTAGCAGAATCAATTTTTCGACAGCCGTAATGTAATGGTTACAACAGCCCAACATTGCCGGAACAGTTAACGGCAAATATAGTTCTGTAAAGTTTTAAAACAGACGTCAAAATATATTTCTGTAAACTTGTAAACCAGACATATCACAACTTGAGTCCAGTGTATGAAAACATGCGCACATTCTGAGCCACAAGGAATATTCTGAACCCCAGAAGAATGACTTAGCTCACGTGACTTGTGTTCTACGTTGTACCCTGCCCACTGTTTACATATCTATTCACTCATGACTGCTAGCTGCATTTTGATTTGCTGGCTTCTTTACAACATATCCAGGACCTAAACATTACTCACAGATGGGGAAATCTGTTGTTTTGTTTTCACATGTTTATTAGGGCAAACTAAATAGAGTAAGTTAGTCAAGTAAACAACCTCTTTGATAGCCTCAGGCGCATTGGGTATATGGTGCTACACCCATATTTGGGCACTGGGTGGCTGGTGGGGTCAGTATCACGCCGGTCGCCTGTACTGTGTTAGGCTGGGTCCACCTGGGAGTCCAGGTCAATTTAAAAAAATATCGAACCAGTCCCGATGGGGATCGAACCCGTGACGACCGACTTGACAGGCGTCTGCCAGTGAAACAGAGGGAGACGCAGCAACACAGGGAGAAGAGAATTAGAGACAGAGATGGATGATATGGAGACGACAATGTATCAAGAAGAGAAAATCAGAAATGGTGACATCAGGATTAAAGTGGGGGTTATAGCAGCGCTAGATTTCATTAGAAAACAGCAAGTTAAATGGGTTGGCCATGTAATTAGACTACCAACTAACAGTACACCACAACAAGTGATAATGAACAGACCAAATGGAAGCAGACGAAGAAGCCGGCCACGTTAAACCACGGACAGAAGAAATAACATGGTCCATAGGAATCTCGATACATGGAACCCATAAACGGGCACTCTCCCGCTGTTTATACTTCACCTCGACACCGCAAGGTACAAGAGGAACAAGATGAGATGATGATGACAAGGAGGGGATTGCAGGAGATAGCAAAAGATAGGCTTGGCGTGAGACTCCACACAAAACACTTCTTCTCTTCCTCTATTTGCTCCAGTGAAGTGTGTGTGTGTGTTTGTGTGTGTGTGTGTGTGTGTGTGTGTGTGTGTGTGTGTGTATGTGCGTGTGCGTGTGTAGGGGAACAAGAAAAAAATGGGGAGGGGGGGGAAGAAGGAATAAAGGGGGGGGGGGGTAACAAAAAAGGGAGAGGGGATAGAAGTAAAGATCTTTTATGCGGTCTTTCAAATGCTCTTTGTAAGCTGACATTCATTCTAAGATTGTTTTCATAACATCATTCCAACTCTTTACGTGGTCTTCACCCTTGCTCTGTATATCCGTCATATTTCTTCAATGTGGCTCTTTGTGGCAGATGGTACCACTGCATTCTTGTGAGGTGGCCAAGTCATTTAATCTGATGTTCTTTAATGAAGTGCATGACTGGTTGCAGACCTAGTGGTCTTCTAATTTCCTCACTCGTAATTCTATCTCTCACAGTTACTCCCGTAGATAAACTAAAGATTGAAGATACTGTTGAATGTAATTGTGGGACGGTAAAATGACAGCTAGACATTTGCTGCAGGAATGTCCAACATACGCAGGACAGAGAAAACCACTTTGGCCGAAACACTCTCCATGGAGATGTCAACAAGCGCCTCATCATCATCATCATCATCATCATCATCATCATCATCATCATCATCATCATCATCATCATCATCATCATCATCATCATCATCATCATCATCATCATCATCATCATCATCATCATGTGTCACGTCGATAAGCGTGAGCTCTCATGTTTTGCAGTCTTACGCGATCACCAGAGTCGTAGACCAGCTCTGTGTTTTTGTCTCGATCATGCCACATGGCCAAAACCATCCAGATATTTACTTCTCTGCCTTCCTCTTGTTCTTTTCCCCTCAACCTTGCCGGTTGTCACCAAGTTCTTTAGTCTATTTCTTCTCATAATTTGCCCCAAAAATGTTGACTGTCGACGTCTAACTTCTGCAAATCAGTTTAAGATTGTCATTTGCTTCTTGTAGGACTTCCTCATTGGTTTTTCTGTTTCTCCATGGTATTTACATTTTCCTCAGAAACAACATTTCCACTGTCATTAGATTATTTTTCCAGCGTGTATGCTCATTGTCCACGTTCCATACAGAAGTACAGGTTCTGTACAGCACTTCAACACTCTGTTCTCTCGTTACAATATACATCTGTTTATTGGTCAGTATGTTTTCCATCTTGCAAAAGGCTATCTTCGCAATAAAGATTCTTGTTTTAATGTCTTCCAAGCACCTCCCATCAGGTGTTATGACTGTTCTGAGATAGTTGCACCGATTCATTTCTTTAAGAATAATTCATTTACGCGTATATTACATTGTGCTATTTCTTTCTTCCTAGTGACACCATAATCTCTGTCTTCTTACAATTTAATTCTAACGCGAGTCAACAAGCTCTAGCTGACTGCTTATTTCTGTGGGCATATTCATGCAGAAACCTGCAGATGTACGAAGAAAAAAATAAGTTGAGAATTCATGCCCCACTGCTGGATAAAGTGAAGAAGAAAAAAAAAGTAAGCTTGTTATTAATCGTCCGACTCTTTCAATGATAATATTCTTCTTCTTATAGTTCATACCGCGTAGCGTTTGGTGATCATGTTAGCGATCATGTCTGTCCACAACCTTCTGTCTCATGTGCTGCAAATCTTCGTATAGTCCATGCCTTGTGGCGTTGGTGATCATGCGTGTCCACAGTTTTCTGTCTCGTGTACTGCCAATCTTCTTATAGTCCATGCCGTGTGGCGTTGGTGATCATGCGTGTAGACAGCTGTCTGTCTCTTCTGCTGCCAATCTTCTTATAGTCCATGCCGTGTGGCGTTGGTGATCATGCGTGTCCACAGCCTTCTGTCTCTTGTGTTGCCAATCTCATTATAGTCCATGTCGTGGGACGTTGGTGATCACATCTGTTTACAACCTGCTGCTCCTTGTGCTGCCAATCATTTCTGATACCAATGTTTCTCCATGCTATGATGTCAAACTGTCCAGTATCTTCTCTCTTAGTCTCCCTTGTCTCTCCCTTACTCTAGCTTTCCCATTGTGACGACTTACTACAGCTTTCATATTACGATAATTTACTCCGGCTTTCCCCTTCTCACAACATGCCTACAGAATATGGACTGTCTTCGTCTGAGGCGAGTAACCAGTTCTCTCTCTGAGTTAAATTCTTTCAAGATATCTTCATTACTTTTTCTATCCATCCTCGGTCTTCTCATCATTCTTCTAATTAAAGAAAAACAAAACATCTCTGCAGTTTCCACGTAGGTCCTCACTTGTCTACTAACTGTCCATGATTCGCTTCCGAACATTCGGAATGACTTAATATAGCTCTTAAGAACTCTTTTCCTCATCTCAACTTTATAGGTGCATTAATGTCACTATAACTAAAAGCTACAGTAGAAAAATCAACATGTTTCCTTTTTTTTAATTGCCTTACCAAAGTCGGTCTATTTGTGTCAGTCAGTGTACCTAACTGCCATTTACTGCCCCTTGTCTTCTCTGGTTAAGATTTCTTCAGATACTAGTTGCCGTTCCTGGAAACTGCCAGCTGTCACACGGCCGGATTAAACGAGGACCTGGATTGATTGGCTTTTGAGCTGTGACCAACTCCTTGGCTAGATTTACGGCTGCTAAAACTAGCATTGGTGAGAATTATGGGTTGTCAGTTTGTCCAGTTAACAATTTCAGGATCTAGGATAGTATAGATGGCTTTGGACAGTAAGACACGGGTTTGATTTCTTTTGGACAGAAGTATAATGTTTTCATATATTTTTATATAGTAATTCTTACTGCAATTTTTATTCATTACTTCATTTCTCATTTTCCCCTTCTCCTCACCCTCTTCCTCCTCCTCCTCTTCCTCCTCCTCCCATCCTCTTCCTCTTTTTCGTCTCCTCCTCCTCATCCTCCTCCTAGTCCTCCTCCTACCCCTCCTCCTCCTCCTCCTTCTTCTCCTCCTCCTCCACCACCACCACCTCCCTCCTCCTCTCTCTCTCTTCTTCTTCTTCTTCTTCTCTTCTCTTCTTCTTCTTCATCTTCCGCTGCCGCCCACGCTGTCGCTGCCGCCGCTGCCGCTGTCTATGCCGCCACCGCCGCTGCCGCTTCTTCTCCTTCTTATTTTGTGTGTGTGTTAAATTCTGCTTCTGTTGTTTCTCCCCCTTTCTTCTTCTCCATCCACCCCTCTAGATAGTTGATCGTGTGATGAGCAGAAAGACTTGGAAGAACATCATGATGACTGGACAGATCTTAGGTAGAAGAGGCAAGGAGAGACCGAAAAGAATTGGTGCTGGATGGACGGAGACGATGGCACGGAGGAACGCCATCAATAGGATTAATCCAGGACACCAGGGACCGTGGCTTGTGGAGATGCACGAAACCCAGTTAGAAGAGCACCTGATGGTGATGATAGTGATGGGCCAGATACTTTGTTTAACTTCTTCTTCTTTCGCCCGTTATTACTCATTCGCCCAAAGGCTCAAACCAATTCACTCCAAACACGACTATACTTGGTAGCCCATTCAGCTCCGCCTATGTCCTCCCCATATTATTAACTTATGTCTCTACTTCTCTTCTGTGTGTGTTTTAAAGTCGTTCTCTGTTTCGTTGTACCGTGGATTCCAGACAACAGTCTTTCTGTTTGTACTGTTCTCAGGTGTTCTCAATGTATGTCCTAACCAGCGCCATAGTCATCTCCTGACGTCTTGGGTCACTGGTATTTGTCTAGTTTTCTCCATGAGCTCTACACTGGTGATTCTGTCCTACGATTGTATTCCTTCTATTTGCTCAGACACAATTTAATGAATATTTGTAGTTTATTAGTATCGTTTTAGTTGTCCTTCATGTTTCTGAAGTATTTAATAGTGCTGATGTCACGTTAGAATTGAATATGGTGAGATCGAATTATGTCCCGTATTCCATAGTTGTGGGTTCACGTGGATGTAAGACCTGGCTAATACCCCGTATTCCATAGTTGTGGGTTCACGGGGATATAAGACCTGGCTATAGTCCCGTATTCCATAGTTGTGGGTTCACGTGGATGTAAGACCTGGCATTTTTTTTTTTTTTTAAGCATATCCTTTACAGGACTTAGCTGTCAACACCAGCATCTTTCAGCTGTATGTTGATCTCTTGGCAAGATTACGCTCAGTAGTTTGCCATTGCTTTCTGAGCGGCCGGCTCAGTATCCCGCAAGTCACGAGCGGGGGTCGAACCGCCTCAGTTCTCGCTCCGCTACGAGACTCTGCGTGATAAACGGGATTACAGAGAGAAAGTGCTGTAACCCCACAGCCAGAGAGACCGGCAAGACCTGGCTAATACCCCGTATTCCATAGTTGTGGGTTCACGTGGATGTAAGACCTGGCTAATGTCCCGTATCCCATAGTTGTGGGTTTACGTGGATGTAAGACCTGGCTAATGAACACACCATATTTAGGAGTGTCAAGTTTGTCATGCGTCAAAGTACACTTTATCATGTATCAATCTACTTCTCGTTTTTTGGGTGATTCATACATTGACTTTATCATGTAGCGAGGCAGTGTACTTATATGGAGGTGACAGGTTCGAATCCCGGTCGATAACTATAACTTTCAATTGTTATGTTGTATAGTGCGCTCTCTAGTCCCTACTTCTGTCTTCTGCTTCTGTGAGCTCCAAGTCATACATGTGTGTTTATTTGTGAATTGAACATTCTAAGTTTGGTGCTAAGTTTAATTTCTTGCTCAACGTTTAATGTGAAAACGTGGTAGTTAGCCATGGAGGATGAACGAGGTCAAGGTTGTTTCAGGCAACAAATTTCATCACATCGATCATTCGATGACAGGTTATGCGAGGCATTTAAGAACTTTGAATGCAGGTAACACGACATTTCAATATTACGTGATACAATCTTTGATGTCAATCCGGCCAGGTCTTTCGGAAATTGAACGGACATAAATGAGACTTAAAACAGTTAAGTGTATAAAATTGGCGATTAAAATTATATCATATTTTGGATCGTGTATTAACTGTGTAGCAGAGGGGACTTAATAAGGTTTCGATATTGTGTAAAATTATGTAATCAACATTAAGTTTCTTGTGGGTTGTCGTCCCTAGCTAAAAGTTACATGGTCGTCTTTCTATTCCCGGGTTAGCTTATTTATAGAATCACATTAGTTCTCAAACGGTAATGTCCGGTGCACTAAATTGTTTAATATTTTTTTTTAATTCTGTGGACAGTAAGACCACAAAAGAGGGCAGAATAGACAGAGAACTAGAAATTGATGTCAAAAAGCAAGCTTGCTTACATACCAACTATCACCCTTACTGAAACATCCAAATATACACATGTCCACAAAACGACAGATAATAAATAACATACTCACACCAACCTTATGCTACCAATGTCAAACTTGGATATTATCCAAATCACACTTACCCAAAAATCAATACCTGTGAGATGAGATGCTTGAGGAGAGCTGCCAACTTAACTATCCGAGACCGAATAAGAAATGATGTTATCAGACAATGGGATCAACACCGTATGCCACATATATTGAAAAGCATAAGATCATATGGTTTGGTCATCATCTTTAGAATGCAACACCATCAACTACCAGCACTGGCCCTACACCATCAAAGAAGATTTGGCACGAGAGCAAGAGGACGCCCGAGAAGAAATTGGATTGACATCAAAGACATTGCAGAACCACACGGAATGACACTATCCAGTGCCACGCAATGGGCGTTGGAACACCAACTATTCCTCCACACGACGCTTGACAGCAAACGTGGAAGATGATGATGACGATGGAGACTACATTTCACATGGAACAGTGAGGAGTATTTTGCGTGATATTCACTGGCACAGGAACAGAACCATAATAACTACTTTTAACCGATATTACGCTGCTAGTGATAAGAATGGATGCTTACTGCAGCTAATGAGCGCTAATTCATAACAATAGAGATGAGGTGCCTTAGAAGAACTGCGAGAGTAACTGTGAGAGATAGAGTTACGCATGAGGAAATTAGAAGAGCTGCGAGAGTAACTGTGAGAGATAGAGTTACGCATGAGGAAATTAGAAGAGATGCGAGAGTAACTGTGAGAGACAGAGTTACGCATGAGGAAATTAGAAGACGACTAGGACTGTAACCAGCCATGCACTTCATTCAAGAAAAACGCATTAAACGGTTTGGCCATCTCACAAGAATTCATTGGAACCATCAGCTACAAAGAGGCACATTGAAGAAATATTAGGATATAGAGGAATAGGAAGACCACGTTAAAGACGAAATGGTAGTATCAAGAACACCTTATGAGAAATGAATACAAACTTACACAGAGCATTATAGAAAGCGCATACAAGATCCCCCCCCCCCCCCCCCTTCCTTATTATTATCTAACAAATAATAACGACACACCCAAGCGTCACGCTGATTGATTGATTGATTGATTTAGGAGCCGACATCACAGCATTCGGGGCATTCCCATAAGCGCTCCGTCCCCATCCTCAGCAGCCAGCGAAGAGTTCCAACCCCATTAGTACCAGTAGCAATCTGATTATATGTGCGTTTCGCCTTTCCTCTGAGCGTCGAGCATCGGCCAGATCCCCTCGTCACTCCACGCAGTCGCATTCTTGCCAGACCATGGTGATCCATTTGCTTCTCCGAGGTGTGCACGTGCTCCCACAAGGCCGCAACCACGTCTGCCTTATCATGCATCAATACTCCACCAAGTTTTACAGAGCCAGCCAATCTGTCTGCCTGTTCATTCCCCTGTTCACACCAGCATGCCCCGGAGAAAATATCCAGACGACGCTTGCCACCCGTGACATCCGAAGCGAAGCAAGCCACTCTGCACGAAGCTTGCCAGTCCTCACCCTACTCAGCATGCTTTCTGAGTCAGTTACAATCACGATGTGTGTGTGTGTGTGTGTGTGTGTGTGTGTGTGTGTGTATCGTTGTATCGCTGATTGTTCTTTAACAAATACAACTACCCACCCACTGTCCACGCTATTTATTATATAACAAATACAACGACCCACCCCAATATCCAGTGTGTTTATTCTATAACAAATAAAAAAAACCACCCTACTGTTCACGCTGCTTATTCTCTATCAGATAAATAGACCCGCCCCGCTGCCCACGCTGTTTATTGTTCTCTAACAAATAAACACCCATCCCGTGTCACGATGTTTGTTCTCACACAATCGGAACACAAACTCACCATAAAACAATGTGATCCCTAAGTGAATGTAAACCAGTGCTTCCCAACGTGGGGCCCACGCCCCACGTGGGGGGGGGGGGGATTCGATAGTTAAAGGGGGGGGGGGATTCGAAAATGGACTCGTCCAGAGTTTAAGCTAACCATATGTCGATTCTCAGTCGCTACTCGAGCTGGGTGGACGTCCTGTATAAGTAATTTCTGTCCGCCATGTTAGTAGCCGTGATTTCATTGTTAGGCGTTAGAGTTGAACTACTGGTTATACTGGGCCGGCACTAAGCATTTCGCGCTATTTGTTCTTAATGGCGCGAAATGCTTAGTGCCGGGATCTCAGTTTCTGCAGTGTTTCGCAGTAACGCTCAGTATTCATTGTTGGTGTTAATTTGAAATTCTCGTTGTTTAAAAAACAAATATATACATTGTATAAATATAGGTGATATATAAATGGTATGTAAATTCAATTGCTAATTTTTATGAATTTCAGTTTTAGAAGCATCATTTTCCAGAAAAATTTGTCAAATGAAAAAGTGTGTGTTTTTCTTTTTTTTTCCGGTGGGGTAAATGTGCCATACATATTTAAATATGCATTTTTAGTCTACGTTCAGTTAGTTAGTCAACAGATCATCCTCATTGCACATAGAACCGTTCAGTCTATAAGTGCTTGGATCCCCTCCTCAGCATATTCTGCAGCGTGTAGCGACTAACGACATCAGTTCTGTGTTGGTTTATCAATCTTCTTTGGCTTCCTGCGTAGTGTTCTTGTTTGGCCACCCCTCTTTTAATTTGCTGTTCTTGCAGTCTGACCATGGTTGTAGATTCACAGTCATCACTTGGTTCTCGCAAAAGTATTACTTCTCGTAGAGCATTCAGAATGTCAGCCTGGTCCATGGTGCGTCCGCCCTCCACCGTAGCCTTACCTGCGAGCTTGTCAGCCCGCTCATTTCCTTGTACTCCCGCATGCCCTGGCACGAAGATGAAACTAATTTTTGCCAGCTGAGACCGCTCCAGAGACAGCAACCACTCTCTTCGGATCCATCCCATCTCTATCCTCTATCTCTATGTCTATATCCAAATGCAACCAAATGTGCAAGAGAACTATTGTTACCGTTTCCATCTTCATATTTAGCTAAAGGCGGATTTAGTGCCATAAATGATTTGCTGCTAAAAAAATTTAAAAAAAAAGAAAGAAATCGGCTGGATATAACAAGACGGGAAGACTTGAGACTGAAGTTAACTAAATTAGAACCTGACATAAAATCTCTTTGCAGCAAGCATCAAGCGCAAGGATCTTACTAAATTTAAATAATAAATAATTACTAATAATTAAAATAATATAGAAAATCTTTCATTAAAATTATTTTGTACTTGAATTTCATTTCTCCATTATACTTTGAAAAAGGCAAAAGACACGGCACCAGGGCCTGATGGTGTTAGGTATGGCCACATGAAGGTCTTGAGCGATGTAGACCTGAAGGAGATGGCCGACTGCTTTAATCAGAGCATTAGGACAGCATCACTACCGCAGGACTGGTTACATAGCTATCTCATCCCTCTCCCAAAACCATTCAAGGATCATTCAAAACTTAGCGGCTTTAGGATCATCACCCTTCAAAATACATTTGGGAAGGTTTTAGAGAAAATAGTCGCTGTAAAGCTGCAGTATTGTTTGGAAAGGGGGAAGCTTCTTCCAAGAGGCCTGGGGAGCTACAGGCCAGGACAAGATACCTGGTCAAATGCAGCCACTTTTGCCTTTGATGTTTATGAGGGGTTCCAGAGTAGTCAGGAAACGATGGCGGCAGCGCTTGATCTCGAGGATGCGTACAATAGAGTTCGCTATGATATTTTGATGACCGCACTTATGGAGAAGGGGGTCAATCCCTGGTTGGTGAACTGGATAGCAGTCGTCCTACATTCTCGTCGGATCGCTCTCCGTCTGGGTGCATGGACTTCAGAACCACATATTTTAGCCCCGGGACTGCCACAGGGATCTGCAATCTCACCGGTGCTCTTTAATGTGTATACGAGCAAGATTGCAAACCTAGAAGCACCAGGGGTTGGAAGGATACTAACATTTGCAGATGATATTCTTGCATATATGCAGGGGAGAGATAGGGAGCAAACAGCCCAGGAGCTACAGGCGACAGTAGACAAAGTGATTGAATAGTGCACTGAAATGAGTGCTGTCATCCACTCGGAAAAGGCGGCTGTTTTGTGGTGCTCTCTGGACAACAGGATTGTGAGAGATGATGTCCCCAAGCCTCACGATAGATGGTAGAAGCGTCAACAGAGAGAACAAACTGAAGTATCTGGGAATCACATTTGACAGGAGTCTGTCCTTCAAGGACCATGTGGAGACGGTTGTGAAAAGATCTCAAAAGGGACTCAATGCACTTAAAACTATAGCTGCAATGGACACAGAGCAGAGAATGCTCTTCACACTATACCAGCACTTGATCCTCTAAGTGATTGATTATGGACTAGGACTGCTCACTGTCTCAAAGAGTCAGCTGGTGAAATTAGAGCGCAAACAGAACGAAGCTATGCGGATCATTCTGGGATGCACCGGAGACACCCCAGTAGTGTGTATGCGGTACATCCTTGGGTTGACGACTGTTGCTAGTAGGCACAAGGTGATGCAGGCGAAGGCATACCTTAGAGTAGCTGCTGACACAGATCACCCGTTGCATGAGGCGCTGGACGCAGTTAAGGGCCAGGGACTGATAAGAGGGAAATCACGGATGGCTCAGGTGGAGGAAACGATCAGACAGGTGTGCATCTTGGAGAACATTAGGCGAGGAGAGGAGAGGGCCAGAGTGCCAGCGGAGCAGTTAGACTTGTGCAGAGTTATAATCACATTGAGCCGGGCGTGCAGGGAGTGGCCAGCAGAGGCCACGGAAGTGGAAATCCAGCAACTAATTCAGGATAATGCTCGCCCGGGTGATGTGATTATCTACACAGAAGGTTCGGTGTTGAGAGGTAGTAGAAGTGCCTGGGGTATTAAACATTTGGTGCAGGAGAGCCTGGCATATGATACCACAACATCTAGCTTAAGAATGGAGATGGAGGTAGTCAGTGCAGCTTTCCGCTGGATGGAGAATACGATACATACATTCTTATTGTAACTGACTCAGAAAGCATGCTGAGTAGGGTGAGCTTCGTGCATATTGGCTTCGTGACAGGCAAGCTTCGTGCATAGTGGCTTGCTTCGCTTCGGAAGTCACAGGTGGCAAGCATCGTCTGGATCTTTTCTGGCAAGAATGCGACAGTGTGGAGTGACGAGGAGATCTGGCCGATGCTCGACGGTTAGAGGAAAGGCGAGACGCACATATAATCAGATTGCTACTGGTACTAATGGGGTTGGAACTCTTCGCTGGCTGCTGAGGATGGGGACGGAGCGCTTCTAGGAATGCCCCGAATGCTGTGATGTCGTTTCCTAAATTAATCAATCAGTCAATTAAAACACATAGACACATTTATTGTTCAAGAAAACGACACTTTTACGATGTCATAGTATATTCTCTTTTATTGTTGATTTCAGTATTACACATACAGAACTCGGAGCCGTCGGTGTGTACAGTGGACTCATACAAAGGACACAATATCAATTGTTTTACAGCGCTCAAACATGGACGCATCTATTCTTTACTTAAACATACTCACGCTTCCATTCTGTGAATGAACTCATTCATACATATATTACGCCTTATTTACATAGATATGTACACACATACACACAAACACACACACACACACACACACACACACACACACACACTCGTACATATACATAATATATGGAAATAAATTCAAAACAATACATTCCCTTAGTGAATTCAAACGCAGTAGCCCCAAACAATATGTTGCAGGATTTATTGCCTGGCATATTTCGCTGCATCTCGTCGTGTACATACCACAGAGTTATATATCATATGAAATGAATAAATGAATAACACTAATGCTGAAACAATTAAAACACATAGTCACAGGTATCGTTCCAATGTTCGAATAATTATAATTTCTTATCCCCAAGATAATTTCAAATTTAACATTAATTTAATACTAATTTAGCCCACATATAGTGAGGAGTTACCAATTAGGCGCTTCCAGTCGATTTTATGCAAACTCAAACGCTTAGTGTTAAATTTGAAATGTTCAGCCGTTGAGAAAACAATGTCAAACTACAGAAAATAAAAACAAATTAGCAGCCAAAAGAAGCTGGAGACGATTGCGAAGTCCTGTAAAGATATGCACTTACTTCTTTAAAATGAGGTGACAGTCAAAATTCGCAGGGTAGCCCAAATAGGCTGCTGCTCAGGTTACATTTGAAAATAAGACAAAATTCCCACAAAAAATATGATTGGACAGTCTTGTGGTCCTGATAATGAACATACCCCCCAATGGAGATTGTAACATCGTTTAAAAGACAAGAAAATTGACTTTATTGCACCAGATTACACGCTGGGCACCAGGTTGTCTCTTCAAAAGCATCGCACAAAGCACGAAATCATTAGCTCTAGCGACGACCCCCAGAAGTCTCCAAGAAAATTGCACTCTTTAAACGAACGACGTGGCCCGGAATCGAACCCACATACTTCGGAACGCGAGGCAGGCGGCGTAAGCACTGCGCCACGGAGACAGCCAGCCAAGCAAAGATGATGTACGAACAGCCTTGTCTTGCTGATAATGACAATGGCTAAAATAAATATGTCAACGATACATTTCAATGGAGAGAGATTACAGAAAGTGAGCAGTTGTGAATATCTGGGTACACTGCTGATAGAAATGTGATGACACTGATCAGTTGTGAATATCTGGGTACACTGCTGATAGAAATGTAATGACACTGGTCAGTTGTGAATATCTGGGTACACTGCTGATAGAAATGTAATGACACTGGTCAGTTGTGAATATCTGGGTACACTGCTGATAGAAATGTGATGACACTGGTCAGTTGTGAATATCTGGGTACACTGCTGATAGAAATGTAATGACACTGGTCAGTTGTGAATATCTGGGTACGCTGCTGATAGAAATGTAATGACACTGGTCAGTTGTGAATATCTGGGTACACTGCTGATAGAAATGTGATGACACTGATCAGTTGTGAATATCTGGGTACACTGCTGACAGAAATGTAATGACACTGGTCAGTTGTGAATATCTGGGTACACTGCTGATAGAAATGTGATGACACTGGTAAGTTGTGAATATCTGGGTACACTGCCGATAGAAATGTGATGACATTGGTCAGTTGTGAATATCTGGGTACACTGCCGATAGAAATGTAATGACACTGGTCAATTGTGAATATCTGGGAACACTGCCGATAGAAATGTAATGACACTGGTCAGTTGTGAATATCTGGGTACACTGCTGATAGAAATGTGATGACACTGGTCAGTTGTGAATATCTGTGTACACTGCTGATAGAAATGTGATGACACTGGTCAGTTGTGAATATATGGGTACACTGCTGATAGAAATGTAATGACACTGGTCAGTTGTGAATATCTGGGTACACTGCTGATAGAAATGTAATGACACTGGTCAGCTGGACTACAATTTTACTTCTTGTTCTATTTAACACACCAGCTAACACAGCACATATTTGCCTGTGAATATATGAATTACAGTAGAGCTCCAACAAATAACTGAACCTTAAAAGAGGTCAGCGTGGCTGAATGGGTAAGAGCGCTGGTTTTTAAACTGCCGGTGTGATGATGGTGAGGTAGCGGGTCCAATTCCTACACCCGAGAGTTGGACTAAAATGCTGACTTCTCGTCCTTGACTTTAGGACGTAAATTATAAGTACCTCTGAAGTCGGAGTGGGTTCGCTTGATGGCGCGGGACACTGGTAATAGGCAGCAAGCTAATCCCCACACAAACATCAGTCCAGTATACTAGAAATAGTATCATGTGTATGGACTACGCTTGAGTTCAAAGCGAGCCAGCGCAATAAGGTGTTCCACAGACTGGTTAAACGTTAGTTACATATCCTCTATAGGACGTCGCAGACAACCTCAACATTATTTGGCTGTTTGTGATTGATTCCTGGGCAAGATTACTTTCGGTAGTTTGCCATTGCTTTCTCAACGACCGGCACTCATACCATTGTATGAGAACCAACGCATGCAGTCTGCTTCCAAATCGCCCGCAGCTATGTTTCGAACGCGGTATGCGGGATTACGAATGGCATTCGTAACATTTTCGCCACAGAGCCGACTGGTAACCATCAATTAACAGCGCTCTACCAGTTCATGTGGCATGCGGGATGTATGCGGCCCGAAGGATTTCCAACTCGTGGTTAATTACTCTGCTCTAAAGATATCGTATTGCTGACTCATACAAGGATCAAACGATTTGTTTCGTGTAGTAGTAACAGTAAGCTCGGATAATTTGTTATGATTTACTTTTCCATGTAACTTTCACATTCCTGGGGCTTGGCCGTCTGTTTAGTGTATCGGAGCGGTCGCTAACACCCCCTGCTACACTGTAGAAAGCGGAAGACAGTTTCTTCCGGAAGCAGCACCTGAAGACGTCTGCGAAACTTTGTCGAAACCTTCGATTCATGAAACAGTAGGTGATTGGGTGTATACACGAGGACAAGTACGACAGAAGCAGTATAATCGTCTTCAGCAATGGCGTGATGTTCTCCCTGGCGCTGGTGTAGTTCAAAACGGTCCAGGAATTCATGACAAACACTGGGCTCCAGCAAATAAAATACTCCAAGACCACAACACAAAGCATCTTGACCACACGCTTTTTGTTGGCTAAGACTCGGCAGTTGTAGGCTGGGCGTAGGACTTGCAGCTGGCATTTGGCGCTGGTTGATTCGGTGGAGATGCTTCTGGTGACCTGCTTCCTTGGAATCAAGGGTGACCTGTTCTGGGTTGATGTGTAGCCGTTTTGTTTCTCTGCGACATCTCTTCGCGAGCCTTGTTCTAATGAAGCAAGAAAAACATCCAATAGTTAGTTCATGTAGAACATTATATCACTCACCCACATCTCTTCGCTGAGCCTAGTTCTAATGAAAGAAAAAGAAAAAAGTCCAGCAGTTAGTCCATGTAGAACATTATATCACTCACCAATTGTGTTTGTTCGCTTTGTGCTCGAGCGTAGTGCATGCTTGACTGACTTTTGTATGTGCATTAGTTTTCCCCGTTACCAATATCCCTCGCCATCAGGCAAACCCACTCCGACTTCTGAGATACTTGTAATTTACGTCCCCAAGTCAAGGACGAGAAGTCAACATATTAGTCCCACTGTCCGGTGTATGGGTTGAACTAACTACTTCGTCATCAATACACTGGAAGTATAAAAGCTAGCGCTGTTATCCATTCGGCCACGCTGACCTCCACTCACTATAAGTCAAAGGGAACGTGGTGGTTGGCCGCTATCCTGTTGACCCGGTGGTCACGGATTCGAATTCTCACGGGGGAGGATGTTTACAATGGACCTGGACTCACAGGTGGACCCGGCTACACTGTCTGCCAGGAAATGTCTCGGGAGGTAATGGCGACAAGCGTGATGCAGGCCACGTCACTCACAGAGTGCCGAGTGGTAAAGATAACACACACAAAAGGGAAAGTCTTAAAGTAACATACACTTTATCATAAAGTTCTTGGAAGAGCGTGGACACAAATTGACCCTTACGCAATATACTACGTAGGTGCCGTGAAGGACAAGAAATTTTCGCATGCGAAATAACGAATACAAAATGGCTGCTGCACTATCGACTTATATTGTGGAACATCGAGGAGTCATACGTTTTTTTATTGTCAGAGAGTGTGAAACCTTGTGAAAGCTACGGGAAAATAATAGTTCAGTTTGGAGACAGTTGTTTGAGGCAGGGGAATGTGTATGACTGGGTAGAAAGGTGCAGTGGATATATCCGTTGTCTCCGGTTAACAATAAATTCAAATAGCGAGAATTCGATGGGAAAGTCATGATGACCATTGCCATAGTCCTGTTGATACAGGTTGGGGACATGGCATGAGAGGTATCAAGCGCGGTCGACAGAAGGAGACCGTTGGAAGTGACCTATCACGACATTGATCACAAACACGTGAAAAGTTGCCTGGACGTTTTGGGAGAGAACAAAACGTCACTTTAGAGTCAGTCAGACTTGGACTTTGTTCTGTGTTGGACCTAGTCCTGGTCAACAGAGCAACGGCTACAAATTATGCCGCTCTTGTATAATTGTGATGTTAGATATTGTTTGTTCAGCTGTGAATTCGTGTATGGAACAAAAGATGATGTTCTTGGCAGCGTCTAACGTATCGTGTTAGTAAAATAGACTGAAAACACTACACCGGTGTCTTGTTCAGCAAACTATGTTGAGTCAGTCTAAGTTGTTAACGTGTATAGACTATAAAGGCGCAATGACCATCAGAAGTAGAAGTAAAGATGTCTACCAGATACAGAACACACATCTCCAGAGATATCAACGAAGCGCCACTAGACCAGTACAGTAGTGGCGCGACTGTCGTCCAGTTATCTTAGCGCACATGGCCTCTGAAATCTATGTGTTGTACAACCAGGCTTTGTGTAAACCAACAGGTGTTTTCTGCCAGCAATCATCAAAGTAAAGAATGCCACGGGGTTGCTGTAACAATCAACAGCCAAGAGTGGCACTATCTATCTAACCATGCAGCTCTCAAACAGTCTCTATCAGCACTCAACCTGATAGTCAGAATCATCAACCAGAAACCCAGAAACGCCATGGCAACCATCTTTTGGGATATCAAGCGCCATATATCGGTTCTTTTCCAGGAAGTGGCTGAAACCGTGACTAGTGCTCGGGACCGTTACATGCTTGTGAACAAATTGAAGTCCGCGAAAAGTCGAAGACTTCTCCCAAAAGGAGTATTACTGCTGCATGACAACGCCCGCTCTTGTACGGCTGCGCATGTAATGGATACATTTTGTGCTCTGAAATTGTAGGTCTCGAAACATCCAGCATACATAATTAATCTTGGAGTCATCGGACTTCAACATGTTTGGACTCTTGAAAACAAAAACTATCTGCGGGGTCAGAGGTTTGGAGATGACACGATGTAATGAAGGCGGTGCAAAATGCATTAAGGCCACACTCAAAAACTTTTCCTTCAGTTATCAGTTATCAGTTATCAGTTCGGGTATCTTCATTGCACTCCGGACAGGTCCATAGGTGCTCAGATCCTTTCGGTGGCCTATAGTGCCAGTTCTGTGTTGGTTGACGAGGCACCTCGTTTTCCCAATGTACCTCTCGCGCTTGGCCGTGCCGATTTTTACTCCCAAGTCTTTCATCCTGGACAGCGATGTGGATTCACTGACGTCAAAGTCCACTGTTCTCGCCATATCTTTAAGGGCGTTGATAACATCGGCACGATCCATAGGCTGGCCATCTATAGGGGGTGCAGGGCCAGCCAGTTTGTCTGCTCGTTCATTTCCCTCGACTCCCGCATGTCCCGGGACGAAGATGAAGGTGACTTTACGGACAACAGAATTCCGCAGCGACTCAGTCCACTGTCTACGTACAGCTCCAGCTTCGACCTTCTGAATCATGCTCATTGAATCACTTAGTACACACACGTTGGTATAATGCTGTGATTCCAGCCATATGAAAGCCTGTGTAACTGCCATCACCTCCATCGTCATGCTGCTCGAGGTCATAGAGTGGGCACCACTGGATTCATGAACGGTTCGGCCCGCTGAACGGGCTGTAAATGCCCACGCACTTCTCTGCTGCTTTACAACAGATCCATCTGTATAGATGAGCACTTCGGGGATATCTGAGTGTTCATAGATGAGCGCGTTGACCTCTGCATTGACAGCGGCAGAGTTCTGCGATATTGCAGGAGAAAGTGCACTTAAAAGCCAGAGGCACCGGCACCCATTCCATGCCGGGGTTGATACTGGTATGACTGCAGACCTGTCTGACGACATCTTCCACCCGACCCATCCATGATTTGCCCCTCTTTAGCCTGTTACCCTTTTCTCTGAATATAGCGTCATGCAGAGGGTGCTGCTCATCTGCACTTATTTTTAAGTACGCACGAGCTCTCCAGATCTTGATCCTGTGTTTCATTGTCGGGAAGTCAAGGAGGTATCTCATTGCTACACAGCTGGTGTCTCTCGTGCAGCCCAAAATGATGCGCATGGCTTCGGTTTTTGCCTTTTCAAGTCTTCCAATCTGTGTAGTGCTGACAGTGAGGATGGCCAGGGCATACTCGATGCGTGAAAGCACCAGTCCTTGGAACAGAAGTATTAGCAGTCTTTGCTCGATATTGGCAGTCGCCATGACTCTCATTGCTGACAAACCTTTTCGGGCCTTCGTTATGACATAATCGACATGATCTCTGAAGGACAGGCTACGATCAAGCCTCACGCCAAGATATGTCATTGACTGGGTTCTACTCAAAATGCTCCCATCCATTCTTACTGCCGGCAGGTCTGTCTTCACAATATGGTTGTTTAGGGAGAACCATGTAACCGATGCCTTTGCAGGGTTGACAAGGGCATCGGCATCAGCACACCATGAGGAAATTCGATCTAGTTCGCCCTGCATATCATTGGCAACCGCCTGTCGATCTCGACCCTGTCGATACACGAGAATGTCATCAGCAAATGACAGAGTCCTACCCCTCCCGTCCAACTGTTGTTCAGTGATCGGCACGGAACTTTTCCTTATATGTGATCAACATGCTAGTGGACGGGTGGGCCAAGTGTGTTGCCAGACAGAGGAACTATGTTGAGAAATAACATTCACAACATTTCTGATTCACATTATTGAAAACGAGTTATTTGTCTAATTCCTGTTAATTAATAACTTCCCCATGTATAGTTATATCTATATCTACACCTACGTCTATATCTTTATCTACTTCTATATCTACATCTACATCAACATCTACATCTATATCTACATCTATATCTACATCTACATCTATATCTTTATCTACTTCTATATCTACATCTATATCTACATCTACATCAACATCTACATCTATATCTACATCTATATCTACACCTACGTCTATATCTTTATCTACTTCTATATCTACATCTACATCTATATCTACATCTATATCTATATCTATATCTACATCTACATCTATATCTTTATCTACTTCTATATCTACATCTATATCTACATCTACATCAACATCTACATCTATATCTACATCTATATCTACACCTACGTCTATATCTTTATCTACTTCTATATCTACATCTATATCTACATCTTAATGTATAGCCACATCTAAATATATATATATATATCTAAATCTATATTTTCTGAATGCGGCGTCAGAAATTAGAAAACGTATAATCTCACTTCTCAAATATCCCCGACAGAAATTGCTTCAATTTTAACCGAATGAGAAATACTGTGTCTGTTTTCGTTGGAGGGCGCAAAGAGAGGCAACAAACTGCACCTTTCTGCTCGTAGATAATGCGAGGAAAACAAGCTGGTTTTAATGTAGAACAAGTGCAAGGTAACGATAAGATGCATACGATAAACTGTGGCTCTAGAATATTTACGGGCGATTTAAATAAAAAGAATGCCGCTGTATTTTCTTTCCTGCATTATGTGGAACCGCTGTATGTCCTTGTTATTCAATTTTTATCTCCACCGTATGTTAAATTGTTTCTTCTGAAGACTGAAGTCAGGTCTTAGTCAGATATGACTGAGCTACCGTATGACAGTAGGCGGTACTACCTGCTTTCTGTCAGCGCCGAATGTTGGGCGGCGCTTACCAAACCTGACACCCCACATTGTGCCAACGGCTTCGGGCGGAAGAGCGAAATTGGGAGGGTACAAGCCTTATCCTGGTACGAGGAAATGCAACCCAAAGACAAAATAGTCATGGCAGGGCAGACCAGGCCCTAAGCCTTGGTTGGCAGCTGGTCTAGGATTGAAGCTCCGACAGACAGTTAGAGCATTGCTCAGGCAGACAGTTAGAGCATTGCTTTGCTGATCCGGCAGCTTCTGCAGCTTGTCTTGTTCCAGATGTATAGGTTTTAACTTTCCTCTGGAGTGAACCAGGCAGGCAGCGAGAGGGATCATGCTGCATGGGCAACACATGGTTTCTTTATTTTAGCCCAGGCTTTGTGCTATGGAGAGGCCTCTGACGATGGGAGGCACCTACAGGTGTCACTGATCAGCTACCGCTCGCCTCAAGCTGGGCAGCCCCCGGCCAATTGGGTGCTGATCCGCCACAGCCTGCCTGCTTCAATGGGTGCTTGGGGCTAGGACAAAATCTGAATCGCAGGCTGTAAAACCAATGCACCAGTTACTAATAATAAAGAATAATAGAAACCTCAAGCTACGACTTGCAACCTGGAACGTAAGAACCATGTGTCCAGGATTTTCCACTGACTTGACAAATATTGACGATGTGAGAAAAACGGCTGCGATTGATGCCGAACTTAATCGTCTTAACATTGATATTGCTGGCCTGCAGGAGACTCGCCTCGCTGAGGAAGGGTCACTCAGGGAAAACAATTACACCTTTTTTTTGGGAAGGGTAGAGGGCAGGCAGAAAAAAGGCAACATGGTGTGGGCTTTGCAGTGAAGAATTCGCTACTGGAAATGATTGATATCCCAGCTGGAGGTAATGAAAGATTATTATCCCTGCGCTTGGCAACCTCTTGTGGAGTTGCCACCATTATCACTGCATATGCACCGACACTCGCTTCCTCTCCTGATGTGAAGGATACATTCTATGAGCAGCTAGACTCTGTGATCAAAGCAGTTCCAAAACCCGACTACATTTATATGCTCGGTGATTTCAATGCTCGTGTGGGCAAGGACTCGAGTTCATGGCCAGTGTGCCTTGGAAAATACAACATCGGTCGCGTGAATGATAATGGGCAAAGACTGCTGGCGCATTGCACTAGAAATTGCACTAGAAATGACCTATGTATTACAAACTCCTTTTTGAAAACAAAAGAGCTGCATAAGGTCACATGGAAACATCCAAGATCCGGCCATTGGCATCATCTGGACTTCATTATCACACGGAGACAACATCTGAACCATACATCATTAACTCGAAGTTACCACAGTGCTGACTGTGATACAGATCATTCTTTGGTTGTTGCATGGGTTAGACTGAGACCAAAGAGAGTCTACACAGCTAAACACAAATCTAGCCCCAGGATTAATATTATTAACACTCACGATCCTGGAAAGTGCTTTGAATTTCAACAGCACCTTGAAGACGCTTTCACTGATACATCAGAAAAGTGTATAGTAAATGATAAATGGAGTAAACTTAAGGAAACTATTTATAAAACAGCGGTAGAGGTTTACGGCACTGTGGATCATAAGAGGCAGGACTGGTTTGCGGCAAACAGCCAGATACTGCAGCCCTTGATTGATAAAAAGAAGATAGCTCTCTTAAGAATCAAGGAAAGAACAACGCGTAACACTCTGAGTGAGCTGAAGAAAGCGAGGAAGGATTGCAAAAGGCTGCCAGGCAGTGTGCGAATGACTATTGGCTCAAGTTATGTGAGTCCATTCAAATCGCAAGTGATAAGGGAAACATCAGAAGCATGTATGAAGGGATCAAGAAAGCCTGTGGTCCAATGATCAAAAGAAGTTCACCGCTGAAAACCTTGACTGGAGAAATCATCACTGAAAAGAAACAGCAGATGGATAGATGGGTCGAGCACTATTTAGAGCTTTACTCAAGTGAGACCAAGCTAGCGGATGATGCCCTCAACGCCATAGAGGCCCTGCCAACTATTGACCACCTGGACACACTTCCCACCATAACAGAAGTTAAGTGTGCTATAAATGAACTTGCGTCTGGCAAGGCTCCAGGTAAGGATGGGATTCCAATAGAGGTAATCAGGAGTGGGCAAGACACACTCACTCTACAGATCCACCAGCTAATAGAGCTATGCTGGCAAGAAGGACACGTCCCACAGGATTTCAAATATTCAAACATCATAACGCTGTACAAGAACATAACGACTGTAACAATTATAGGGGTATCTCACTTCTGTGTATTGTTGGGAAAGTATTTGCCAGAATTGTTCTGCGCAGACTTCAAGTCCAGGGAGATCAAATCTTCCCCAAATCACAGTGCGGCTTCCGTCAGAACCGGTCTACCATTGATATGATATTCTCATTGCGACAGATGCAAGAAAAATTCCGGGAACAAAATCATCCGCTGTTTATTGCCTTCATCGACCTCACAAAGGCATTCGATTTGGTCTGTCGTGAGGGTCTGTTCAAAGCACTAAAGAAGATTGGCTCCCCACCAACTCTTCTGCCCATTGTGGAATCGTTCCACACAGGCATGAAGGGTATAATGAAGTTTGATGGCTCAACTTCAGAAGAGTTAGAAATCAAGAGTGGAGTTAAGCAAAGTTGTGTACTAGTTGTACTAGTACTAGTTGTGTACCCCACCCTTTTTGGGATATACGTTTCACTTCTGCTGAAATATGCCTTTTGTGATCAGGATGACGGTATATACATTCACTCACGCTCAGATGGCGGCCTCTACAATGCTCAGAGAATTACAGACGGGTAGGAGATCTCAGGGTCGGCCTCTACTACGATACAAAGATGTGTGTAAGCGGGACATGATTGACACAGGCATTGATAATGCACATTGGGAGCAAGTCGCCGCTGAACGTGTTGCATGGAGGGCAACTATCAGAAATGGAATAAAGACAAAGGAGAAAATGATTGCAGATAAAGCACACACAGAGCGTGAGAGACGTAAGATGGTGCACAATGGTGGAAATGACCACGTTTTCACATGCATCTACTGTGGGCAAACATTTGCAGCAAGAATTGGCCTTACCAGCCACACTCGCCACCGCCATTGGACGTAGTTATTAAGCCTTTTTTAAGCACAATGTACCAAACTATCGTCTGTCAAGACGGAAAGGTGCCAATGAATGTTAAATTGCTGTATCACCTTGTTACTCATACTTCTTGACTGCCTTAAGCTAAACCGTTGTATCTCTCTGGTATTCATACTTCTTCTTTGCCTTACGTTAAACCGCCGAACCTCCCTATTATTCATATTTCTTCTTTGCCTTATGTTAAACCGCTGTATCTCCTTGTTATTCATACCATAGAGCAGTGTTTCCCAACCTTTTTTGTACCATGCCCCACTTAAGCCTTTCTAAAATTCATATTGCCCCCTCCCCCCCCCCCCCCCCCCCCCCCCCCCTTCAACATATACATTATTTTTAATATTAAAAAATTGAAATGTTCACTAAAGAAACTTGAATGATAGGTTTTAGGAAGAAATCACTAGGTAATTATTGAGCAAACACAGTAAGTAAATTTTCAAAACATATAATGGAGAACTGAAATTCAAGTACAACATAATTTTAATGAAAGATTTTTCTATATTATTTTAATTATTAGTAATTATTTATTATTTAAATTTAGTGAAATCCTTGCGCATGATGCTTGCTGCAAAGAGATCTTATGTCAGGTTCCAATTTAGTTAACTTCAGTCTCAAGCCTCCCCGTTTTGTTATATCCAGCCGATTTCTTCCATTTTCGAATTGCCCCCCTTAACAGTCAAATTGCCCCCCTGTGGGGCGTGGGCCCCACGTTGGGAAACACTGCCATAGAG
This sequence comes from Cepaea nemoralis, assembly GCA_014155875.1. Taxonomy (NCBI): domain Eukaryota; kingdom Metazoa; phylum Mollusca; class Gastropoda; order Stylommatophora; family Helicidae; genus Cepaea; species Cepaea nemoralis. The sequence goes on from JACEFZ010012092.1 coordinate 161,550, forward strand.
TGTATTTTTAATGACTGTGAAGTGTTTGAAAATATTGCCGGTCCAAGTTTATTATTCACCCTTTGTAAAGTTCATGCAACATAATTGGTAAATACAAAACTTGGACCGGCAATAGTTTCAAACATTGCACAGGCATTAAAAATACACCCTGTACTTCTATGTATTATGCTGAACAGCTGTATCATTCTCTCACTCACAGTTTGTCTGTCTGTCTTTCTCACTTTGTCTCTCTTTCACCATCACTCACTCTCTGACTGCCTCACTCTCTCAGCGAGTGAGTGAAAGACATCAAGACACAGAAGCTGACCAGTACTCCACCTGATAATGGACTTCCATTGCTGGGCTCGTAGCTGGACGTGATGCTGACCTCAGACCACAGGTCCTTGGAGATACGGCCATACGAGTAGACCATGAGAAACAGCGGCAGGACCAGGAGGAGCACGTCCAGCAGAAGCATGTACATGGACTCCCACATGTGGCTGGGCCAAATCTCCCTGCCAGAGAACATGGGCGTGCGGTTATAAGCATGTGTACACACATATATAGAAACATGTATACACACAAACACACACACACAGACACACATATATAGATACATAGATACAGAAATAAACGATACCACACATACATCACAAACACACGCGTATGCACACACAGACAGGCGGACGGAGGGAGAACGGGAGGAAGGGAGTAAAAGAGGGAGGACAGGAGTCATGGATGGTAGATGTATGAATAAATGAATGGGTGAATTAAAGTATTGATAAATGGATGGATGGATGGATGCATGGTTGGATGGATGGGTTGGATGGATTTGTGGGTGGATGAGTAAATGAATGAAAGAATGATTTGATGAATGGAGGGTTGGATGGATGGATGGAAAGATAGGTAGATAGGTAGGTAGGTAAGTAGACAAACAGACGGGCGGACAGACAGATCTATTCAATCTAAGACATACATAAAACATAGGAACAGGCATACAGACAGACAAGTACAGAGCCAAGCAAATGTGAAGAAAAGCTGATTGAAAGGCAATCAGATGACCAAACAGAAAAGCAGACAGACAGATTGGCATGGGAACAAACATACATTTCTTAACATGCACATACGTACACACGCACCCATACATATATGAAAGACCGACACTCAGGCAGACACAAACCAAAGAGACAGACAGGCGTGTTTACAAACCTTACAGACAGTCAGACATGCAGACAGACAGGCGTGTTTACAAACCTTACAGACAGTCAGACATGCAGACAGACAAACGTGTCTACAAAACTGACAGACAGTCAAACATGCAGACGGACAGAAGTGTCTACAAACCTGACAGATAGTCAAACATGCAGACAGACAGAAGTGTCTACAAACCTTACAGACAGTCAGACATGCAGACAGATATAGAAACTGACCAACTATAATTGGTTTGAATATAGCATACACGCATCGAATCGTCGCTGGTACAACGAAGCTCGTGCACTGAGCATGAAAGCTCCTAATGTGACTTACTTTAGGGACTATAGAATTACTAAAGGATGTTTTCAGATGTGGCGTAATTAATCACTAAATCAATTAATCAATCAATCAATCAATCAATCAACCACCCAACCAACCAGCCAACTAACCAACCAATCAATCAATCAATCAATAGTTCAATTATTATATCAACCAACCAATCAATCAACACATTAATCGATCAATAATTAATCAATACATAAATCAGTCTAGTAATAAATTTATCCATCATTCCACCAATTAATCAATCAATGAATCTATCCATCCATCAATCAATCAATAAATCAATCAATCCATAAATCTAGCTATCAAAAGATACATTAATCAATCATTATATCAATCAATTGACCAATCAATCAATTAATCATTAGATCAACCTATCAATCAACCAATCCATCAATCAATCAAGCATTAAATCAATCACACAATCAATCAATCAATCAATTAATTTATCATGCAATCAATCAACAGACCAGACAATCTTTCAAAGAACGAACAGATCCGTCTATTGGTTGTCCTCCGCAGGACGCCACGATCAAACCCAGGCTGATTTTCAAGACAATTTAACGTTCATTAGCTTGCCATTAGTCTGCTTCCTGGCCTAGAGGTTAGCGACTTTTCTCCGTAATCTCGTATACTCTCGTAAGAAACGTGACGACGGTGAGAATCAGAAGTGGTTCGAATCGCGTCGGTAACTTACGGGGTATGTGAGCCGGCCGCTCAAAAAGCAATGGCAAACTACTGAGCGTAATCTTGCCAAGAAATCAACAATCAGCTGAAAGATGCTGATGTTGACAGCGATTTCCTGTAAAGGATAAGCAAACAGCTTGCCATTGCTCTATGAACGAGACGTCCAACTGCTGACCGGTGTGTAAAATGGACTCACTACACCGCTATCAGCGGACAGGAGGTTTAAGCGAGAGCCCGGTAAACATATCAGTACTTCCTTATCTACTATCTAGCGAAACCACAGCCAAGGGAACTGGCTTGGTAGAATCAGCGGGGAAAGAAGACTGTTGAGCTTGACTCTAGTCCGACTTTGTGAAGACACATGAAGGGTGTAGCATAGGTGGGAGAGCAAGCGCAATTTAAATACCACTACTTTTATCGTTTCTTTACCGGAGAGAAGGGAGCAAGCCCCTCGCTCTGGGAGATTTGTTCGCAACAGGCATGTCGCATCTCCGGCGGGCCGATTCTCGCTAGTCGCCGGGGAGTCTGACGGTAGTACACGCTTTTATGGGTCCAGACACTTACGGTGGCAGATGTACACGCTCATATCGGCCCAGACACTTGGTGTAAGGCTCTCAGCTGAGGGATATGGCTGAACATCTCTGAGTCAAATCCCTCGGATGTGAGCGCCTGGCCGCTACTCAACTCCTGCTCTTGGAGGTTTGATGCTGATCCGCCAGCATCTGCAGCCTACCTTGTTCCAGACTCACTGGTTATCCTTTACTCTGGAGAAAACAAGGGAAGGCCGAGAGAGGGATCATGTTGCATGGGCAAAACATGGTCTCTGAATCCATGCCCAGGCATTGTGCCATGGAATTCCGGCCTAATTCCAATCCACATACTTTCGTCTGTAAAGACCGCAAGGTGCCACTCACTTTCTCTGATTATCAATGCATGAATAAATGAGTGACTAAATGAATGAATGAATGAGTTAAACAACCAACCAACCAACCAAACAACCAACCAACCAACGAATCTGCCATTCAATGAATCAACCAAGCAGATTACCATCTTCCTTTCTCTGTTCAGTGATATTTTATAACCTTATCTGTCTGACTGTTGAAGTCGTACACTACCAGAACGTGTTGAGATTTCTACGATTGTTGGCAGTACAAGACGAGCATCATCATCGTGTGCCTGAGCGGTCATTTTTCGTCATCTGAAACGATCACCCGAGTAGTGGATCAGCTCTCTGTTTTTGTCTCGATTATGTCATGTATCCACTTTGATATTTATCTCTCTGACTTTCCCTTGTTCTTTTCCCATCAGTCTTTCTAGTTGTCACTAAGTTCTGCAGTTTATTTCTTCTCATAAAGTGCCCAAAAATATTGACAATCTACGTCTAATTTCTCTAATAAATTTACTGTTTTCACATGTTTCCTGTAGGACTTGCTCGTTGGTTTTTCAGCTTGTCTGCTCATTGACCAAGTTTCACATCCATGCAAAAGTACACGTCCTATGTAAGCACTTCAACACTCTTTTTCTCGTTTCAATTGACATCTTTTTATTGGTCAGTATGTTTTCCATCTTGCAAAAGGCTACCTTCTTCGCCTTGACAATTCTTGTTCCAATCTCTTCATGGAGATTCACTTGTTTAAGATTATTCCCATTTATCCTTATATTACATTATGGCATTTCTTTCTTACTAGTGACGTCCATAATCTGTGTCTTCCTAAAATTTAATTCTAACATTTGTTGTTCACTATGTACAATAACTGCATCTACTAAATGTTGCGGGACATCTTGCTTATGACCGAGAAGTTTTCCGGAAGGTTGTTATGGGAGCGAGGTTTTGCAAAGGACACGCTACTGATATGAATGAATGAATGAATGAATGAATGAATGAATGAATGAATGAATGAATGAATGAATGAACTAAATTTTGCAGATCCACAAAAAGAAAAGCACACCTGTTAAGACGTATTTAAGTGATCTGTCAGCTCACCTGCAAGCAAAGGCACCATTGTTTAGCACCAGTAGTTTGTTGAACACTGCAATGGGCACCATCAAGGTAGCAGACGTCAGCCAGATGGCCAGGATCACTTTGTAGGAGTGGCGCAGTGTCTGCCATCGGCGGGACTTCAATGGCTGGCAGATGGCGTAGAACCTCTCAATGGAAATGGCCACCAACGTTGCACAACTGACTCCAACGGACACAGCTGAAATGAAGAACGGACACAGCTGAAATGGAGAACTTGAAACAGTGTTAGAAGGTAGAACCACGGTAAGTGCTGCCTCTAGGGAAGAATGGGGAAAGAAGGACCCACGGGGAGTATAAGGCCCGCGATATCATTCGGTCTGGCCCTGCCAAGGCAACCGACAGACGGGACACGAAATTCAATAAATCTAGGAGCTTTATAATGAATCATCAATAAATCTTCTAGCAACATTATCAACACCAGCTAATATCATACGCCTCATCAAAAAGAAGCAGTTTTAACCATCAAATTAGGTGTGAGTTAATTAAATATTTGAACAAATGTAGCAGGCTCATGTTTGAGTTGATAATGTTGTAATGGCTCATGAATGATGTTATAAATATCCAAATGGCCTTGACAAAATAAAATAATCCTCACACCTTTAAGGCGCGAGGTGTTAACTAAGGCTTTATGTATTCAAGTAATTAAAGTATTGGGGAATGAACAGGCTGATAGGCTGGCAGGGAATGCACCTCTTGGTGGTGAATTACCTATGGAACAAGGGGGAGGTGGTCGTGCGCCTGTGGGACCAGGTGGAGAAGGCGGGGGAACAGACTGAGAACTCATATGTGGAAAGGATGCGATTTCGGGGGATTAGCAGGGATTCTGGTAGAATCTCAAAAATGAGAGAGGAAGACAAGGAGAACTTTCAATCAGATAACGGTGAGAACGATTAGTAGTGTGACTCTTCGCTGGCTGTTGAACGAGGCGACGGAGCTCGTAATGGGAATATCCTGAGAGATGTGATGTCAGTTCTTATCCCATATCAACTCAACTCAACTCAGGTAAAGTATATTACAACTTAAAGGACACGTCTCTGTTGTTTCGAAGGTCTTCCTAATTTGTTCATGTACATTCCACGATTCACTGCCATACAGTCAATCATGTTCTATGCAGCATTCCAGAACTCTCTTAAATTCAACGATAGTGACTTATTATTTAAACAATGCTTCTGAAACTGAACTGAAATATTTTGACCATATTAAGCGTCGACTACATTGCACCGAGTTTTATCCCGTATGGCTAGGTCTTTTCCCACAGGAGCGACCTGAAGAAAGCGTCACACAAAGCACAAACTCTTTAGCTCCAGCGGGAATCTCCGAGAAAACTGGACACGTGAACTAAACGACGAAGGACGGAATCGAACCCACGACCTTCGGAGCGTGAGGCAGACTGCGTAACCACTTCGCCATGGAGAATCCATAGAGATGTAGGTAGAAGAAATAAATCAACAAATCAGGTGCCGTCTCCACAATGAAGGTTGGCTGCAATGGATCCCCAACACTGTCTGTCCCTCACTCTGACTGTACATTCTTGTCGTGTTCTCCTTTAAAGTGTCGTCCCTGGAGTGAGGAGATCCGACACCCACATTATAATATTATTTTTTTTCCCCCTCAATATTCTGGAGAATCCACCAGCTTCCGTCCAACACACTCCATCAGCCTATGGACACCTTTTCCTATCACTCTCACACTGTCGTACTATGCCCCCTTCTCATACTTCCCCAACGCAACATACTCAACAACTCTTGCTTCTAGAAATTAATAAAGATTAATTTATTAAAATAAAAGTGTAACGTGTATGAGACGTGTATGCGAAGAAAATGTGTGACGTGTTCTATAAAGTGTGTAGACTCTGTCTCTCAGACATCAACTCAGTCAGCTGATCACAGCAAAGATAGACCACAGCACGTTACGTCAGAACAAGTACGTCTCACCCGTTGCCGGAACCATCTTGCCGGATAATGCTTTGCCTCTGTAGACCTCTGGTAATCCAATTTCATGAACATCCGAAATAGACACCGGTGGTATTAAGAGTTAATCAGGGACCGGTTGCACTCTACACAATGTCCGTTCCTAATGTTCCTAAACAAACTGCACAAGTCTTTTGCAGTGTGTACGCAGTTAGTTAGTTAGTTAGTTAGTCGACAGATCATCCTCGTTGCACATCGAACCATTCAGTCCATAAGTGCTAATTACTAATGTTAATTGTTACTGTACTGGATTGATCCTCACTCGTGTCTATCCAGCCTCACATATAATGTCTTGTGTTCTATTACACGAGATTATATAACTCTAGGTAACTATTAGACTGTTCTCATTTAGTTACTACTGTCTGATGCTGGTGGTGCATCAGTAATCATCACTATCTTTGGTGAATCAACTTCCTTCCTAGCTTAAGTTACGTTTCTGTATGCAACTTTATTGACTCTTGAACTGGTGTTCTTCAGAATGGGTTTTTTAATTCTTTCCCAAAACTTGTAGAGTTTCCTTGGATCTGGTAGGGAACCTAGGATAGAAACAACACATCTGGTGATAGTACTAGTCACTGATCCTTTGGCTGAGTGTAAGCCTATCACCTTGCTTAATGATCTTTAGCTAACTAGACTTAGTCATAGAGCAGATTAGCTACCCACCTAGAGTCGAATCAGGCTATGACAAAGAAAAAATATCAGCAAACAGAATGCGGAACCCCGCCCACCAGGGACACCTACGGGAAGATCCCAATTATCCTTCATTACTCAATTCTCAACTAGTAAAGCTTATCAACACTTCACTAATCTATTCTAGCTAACAGAGCCAAGTATCACTTCACTACTCTAGCTAGTTTCCACTAACAGTGCTAATCATCACACTATAGTTTAACAAGGCCACAGTCTATAGTAATTATAACGAATATATTATAATAAGTTATACCTTAAATGGCACTACTGCAGTCCTATAAATCATATCTACATCTGCCATATAGGCACGTGTAAAATTAAGTCACTAATTAACACACGGTAGATATTATTTCCACTGGCACTGCAGTGCCCTGCACTCTGTCTAGAGCATTATTCAAGTCCACCCTAGTTGATCTCAACTCGAGTTTATATGGCAAACTACCAAAGTTGTCCACGTGACGTTATCCTTTACTCCCCCACACAGGTGGCACAGTGGCAAATCATCCCCTGTCAAGAACTATTTTCCTGGCTTAAATCCTGTCAAAGTTGTCAGTAATTGCCTAGATTCTCAAAACAAGCCAGCTAGTTTCTGTAAACTCCCAACAAAGAGTTTCGATACCAAGCTGCCAATCATCTTGATGTTCCGGAAACCAAGAATTGACAGATGCACTGTTTTCCGTACTAGGTACTTCCGTTTTACATCTGCCCCTGTGATCTCACGGCTTCCATCTGCATTCAAATGTTGACAAACTTGTCACTCTTCTGTTCCGTGGTGACAATCCCAGCAGCCATTTCCGTCTGATGTCCGCCAGTATAGATGACAAACGGAACCATTCCATATCCTTCTCCCTCACCACCAAATGTGTTTATGGGCTGACACGATGTAACCTGTACAACTGTGTTTACTCTGTTAGTACAAATAGATGTCGCTGGTCGATCGTCCGCTTAATCCGAAAATCCTCTGTAATAATCAACCGGATAAACACACGGTTTCATTTTGTGACAATTCTGTTAGACTGATGTTTGTACAAGTGAAGGCTACTTTGGGGGTCAACATGGCCGAATGGATACAAGCTTTCACTCTTGAACTTCCGATGTGTTGATGCCGGTGTAGGAACACGTGCATTTAAAATAGTGGACAGAGACATAGAAACATAACAGTTATATCAAGGGACATTACTAAAGGAAGCGTAAATGTAATATGTGATTTAAATAATTTAGTAGTTATCTAAATCTTTAATACAGTGTTCATATAAAGTAGCGAAAATTATATGCAGCAGACATATGGCATAATAATTTTAAGTAATCTTCAAAGTTTGTGTAAAAATGATGGTTTCATTATACATGCTTGAGAATTTTATAACCCATTTTGCCATTTCTTCTCGATATTACATTTAATGTTTTTATCCTTTTAATGACAGAATTATTGTCACTAATATAGTATTATTTTTGTCCGGCCTGTAGAAGGCCCACAATGACACTAGAATAATAATTAGAAACGTAAATTTCCTTTGCATATGTGATTTCACCATGGTGATCGTACCGAAACAGCGCCGCACACTTTGCAAGGGAAAAAAAAAACGTGCAAAGAGCACAAAGTCACCCTGTACAAGCAGTGAAAGCTTCACACTATGCACAGGGTAAAAGGTTTTACGAGAGAAAACATGAGTGGTTATGGTGGTCGGTCTAATCAATTAATCAGGTGCCGTCTCCACAATGAAGGTAGGCTGCAATGGATATTCAACACTGCCTGTCTCTCGCCCCGACTATACATTCTATCAGGCTAATGTTCGTCGATGGCTTGATGTTATCTTCCCACTTGTATCGTTGTCTACCTCTTGCTTGCTTGCCCTCAACCTTGCCCTCCATTATGGTTTTTATAAGAGTGTTATGTCTTTTAACGTGGTCCAAATATTACACTTGTCTCTTTTTTATTTCTTTTATCATCCCTCTTTTCATTCCCAATGTTTCTAGAACCGCTGTATTTGATTGCTTTTGTTACCATGAAATGCAACCATTCTTCTGTATATCCAGATCTCCAGGGTTTCTATGCGACTTTCTAATTGCTTGTTTATTGTCCAGGCTTCCGAGCCATACAGTAGTGTTGAATAAACGTAACATTTGACAATTCTCATTTTTAATGCGTTATTAATCTCTCTCTAGATGTTAATACTGATTTCATGCTGCTGAAAGCATTTTTAGCCATTCCTATTCTCTTTTTGATTTCTATTTCACTTCTGCCAGCATCTGTTATTACATGTCCAAGATAAGAGAAACTTGTGTAAACTTCTAATATCTCCCAGTTTATTGTGATGTTCATTGATGACCTTTCATTTTCACTGCTCATTATCATAGTTTTTGTTTTTTGGATGTTAATATCTAAGCCACATTCTACACTGTGCCTGTTTACTTGTTCCACTAGGTCTTGTAACTCTTGCTCACTTTCTGCTAGTAACACGGTATCGTTAGCATATCTAAGACTGTTTATTATTGATTCTTCCATTGATATTAAGTCCAGGCATTTCAGCTTGTATAAAATACTTTCTGTGTATAGGTTGAAGAAGCTTGGGGACAACATACATCCCTGCCGTACTCCTCTTTTTATCTCTATCCATCCATCCATCATGTGCCATGCCGGTAAGCGTGGGCGGTCATGTTCTGCCATCTCACTCGATCACCAGAGTCGTGGATCAGCTCCGTGTTTCTGTCTCGACCATGCCACAAGGCCAAGCCATCCAGGTACTTGCTTCTAGGTCTTATGTCTATGGGCGACGAATAATTATTTCCGCAACTAATTGACTGCCATCTTGTTCCCAGTATTAGTTACTAATAAGTCTGATGTCCTTTCCGTCTACTCCTATATGTTGAAGGCATGTAATAAGTCGTTTGTGTTGTACTCTATCAAAAGCTTTCTTATAGTCTATAAAACAAAACATACACATTTTTCTGAACTTCTGTGTATTTTTCAATTAACATCCATTTAAGAAATGGACACGAGAAAAGGGACGTTCAACGTATGATAATGTGACGTTAAACACATGCACATGTGACGTTAAACACATGAGTATGTGACGTTCAACACATGAGTATGTGACGTCAAACACACGAGTATGTGACGTTAAACACATGAGTATGTGACGTTAAACACACGAGTATGTGACGTTAAACACACTGAGTATGTGACGTTAAACACTATGAGTATGTGACGTTAAACACATGAGTATGTGACGTTAAACACATGAACATGTGACGTTAAACACATGAAGTATGTGACGTTAAACACATGAGTATGTGACGTTAAACACACGAGTATGTTGAGTTAAACACACGAGTATGTGCCGTTAAACATATGATAATGTGACGTTAAACACACGAGTATGTGACGTTAAACACATGATTATGTGACGTTAAACACATGAGTATGTGACGTTAAACACATGAGTATGTGACGTTAAACACATGAGTATGTGACGTTAAACACATGAACATGTGACGTTAAACACATGAGTATGTGACGTTAAACACATGAACATGTGACGTTAAACACATGAGTATGTGACGTTAAACACATGAGTATGTGACGTTAAACACGTGAGTATATGACGTTAAACACATGAACATGTGACGTTAAACACATGAGTATGTGACGTTAAACACATGAACATGTGACGTTAAACACATGAACATGTGACGTTAAACACTCGAGAATGTGCATTTGAAAAGAAATAAAAATCTAGCCTTCTAACCATCACTGGGAGAAATAACAGCTGTGATCTTATTAACAAGAGTAAGGCTGACCTCCATGTGCGGCTGGGATGAATGACAGGGCTGTCCAGGACCAGGATCCGAGACAGGAGAATGAATGATGGGATAAACTACAGGGTTAGCCGACGGTAAATTACGGCCTGCATATATCGGTTAATGACGTGTTCACGGGACAGACTGATGGCGACAGGCAGATATGGCGACCGTTAATTGTTTCTAGCGGGGATTTTCATTGTCTTCTATGGTGGCTTTTATACTCCTACTAGCGTGTCTTTTATATGTCTTCTAATCTGGCTTTTATACATCGTTTAACGTGACTTTAATATATCTCTTATGGTGGCTCTTATACATACTCTAGCATTTCTTTTATATATTTTCTACACCCGCAGAAGTCGGATGTGTCGGCCTAACGGCGCAAGAATGCAGCTCTGCTGTAAACAGGTACAACACAATCACATCCAAAAAAAACTCTCTGGATGATCGCAGAAGTAGAAGAATATAACTTCTACCAATAGTTTTCCACATCTCCTGACATGACTTTTCTACATCTCCTAACATGGCTTTTCTACATCTTCTTACATGGCTTTTCTACATCTCCTAACATGGCTTTTCTACATCTCCTAACATGGCTTTTATACATCTCCTAACATGGCTTTTCTACATCTCCTAACATGGCTTTTCTACATCTCCTAACATGGCTTTTCTACATCTCCTAACATGGCTTTTCTACATCTCCTAACATGGCTTTTCTACATCTTCTTACATGGCTTTTATACATCTCCTAACATGGCTTTTCTACTTCTCCTAACATGGCTTTTCTACATCTCCTAACATGTCTTTTCTACATCTTCACATTCTTGTTCTACATCGTCTAAATCGACTTTTCTATATATTCAGAACATGGTTTTTCTATATCTTCTAACGTGCTTTTCTGAATCTTCTAACATGGCTTTTCTAGTTCCATTCATCCATCCTACCCTGAAATTTTCAAAGCCTTTCTTTTGAAACAGAGCGACTTTGAGTTGTCGATTGTTATCACATTTAAAATAAACTTTGTTTAATGTTTGTATCTTTAAGTTTGGACTAGATGCCAGTCAGTGTAGTTTATTACCTTCTGATCTCACTTTTACATGTTTATGTTTGTATCTTTAAGTTTGGACTAGATGCCAGTCAGTGTAGTTTATTACCTTTTGATCTCACTTTTACATGTTTATGTCCCGTAGGTTTTATCTATTTCTCTGGCGGTCAATACGGCAAAGTGGATAACAACACTCGATCTTTAACTTCCGGTGTGCTAATGCCGAGGTTGCGAGTTCAACCCCTACATTGATCAGTTGGACTAAAATGTTGACTTCTCGTCCTACAAGTACAGGGTGTATTTTTTTAATGACTGTGGGTGTATTGATAATTTTGCCGTTCCAAGTTTTGTATTTACCTTTCATGTTGCGTGAACTCCACAGAGTGTGAATACAACACTTGGAACGGCAATATTTTCAAAAACCACAGAGTCATTACAAATACACACTATACTTTAGAAGTCGGAGTGGGTTCGCCTGATGGCGCGTGACACTGGTAATAGGGGAAACTAATCCACATGCGCCAAAAACAAACAAAAATGTTAAGTCAGCTAGAAGTACTAGCAAGTGTATGGACTTTGTTTGAGTCTAAAGCCAGCGAACTTTCTTCCCTATATGTTTTAACCAAAAAAATAATGCATGCTCTACAGTGGATGTTGCGATCAACGCCGTGTTAACCATACAAACAGCTTGCTATATGCACCAATTATTATTTGATGTTTCGTTTTCTTATATCGCTGGCGTCTCTGGCCTAGGGGGTTAGTGAATGATGTTTCAAAATTGACAGCAGATCGCTTTGCGTTAGGGTTGATGGTGTGAGCATCGGCCGTTCAGAAAGCAATGGCAAACTACTAAACGTAAAATTGCCAAGTAAATAGCAATCAGCCCAAAGTTGTGGGGTTGACTGAAACGTCCTGTAAAGGACATGCATTTAAATGCATTTAAAAAAAAATTCCTTGTACGCATCTACGAAATGTTTGTAGAAGCTTATACAACAACAGTGAATGCATGGTAAGAACAAACGGAGAACACTCAGAACCCTTCTCCATAAGAACGACAAGATTGAGACGTGTCCCCGCTCTTGTTCATATCCTATATAGAAAGCATATGTAAAGAAACCATCCAAAGGGAGACCGTAACGACACCACATGAAAAAGAGAACAGAGAAGAAGAACCAACGGCAAATTGCACCATTAAAGAACTCCTGTTTGTGGACGATCAAGCATTAATAGCAAAATCAGAAACATAATTACAAGACCACATAAATAGTCTAATACGAAACGTGTAAGGAACATAACATGAAAATTAGCATCAGTAAAATAGAGGTATTGACTGTAACCACAGAAGACAAAAACTACAAAGATTCACCTCAAAGACACTCCCTGAAACAAGTAAAGAGCTTCAAGTAATTAGGAAATATAATATCTTCAAATGGCAAATCAGAAGACGTGATCGAAAATAGATGCAATGAGGCAAACTAACTCATTGGACAAATGGTACCAATACTAAAGAACAAACACGTATCAATAGTTACCAAGAAAGCACTCGACAGCACAATCTTCCTACCAACTCTATGTTACCAATGCCAAACTTGGACAATGACAGAAAAAGAGAAAAGAAAAATCACAACAGAAATAAGATTCCTGAGAATTCGCAATGTATCAAGAAGAGAGATAATCATAAATGAAGACATCAGGACTAAAATGGGGGTTATAACAGCGCTAGATTTCATCATACAACAGCAAGTTAATTGGTTTGGCCATATAACTAGATTACCAACGAACAGTATACCACAACAAGCATTGGTGTATAGACCAACTGGAAGCAGAAGAAGAAGCTGGCCACGTAAAGAATGGGCAGAAGGAATACCAGAGTCCATGTGAATCTCGAAACATAAAGTCCATAAACTGGCACTCTCTTGGGGCGTCACCTCCACACCGCAAGGTACATGAGGAACAAGATAAGATGAGATATCCCTTGTTCTACTTCTGCCAACGATGTTTTCAGACTCAGCCACCTATTCTCTGCGTTTATATTATTCATAATTTTGCCATTGTTGGTGCATTTTTGTCTGTTTGACTTAAATTAACAATTTCTTCATCCCTATAACATCATTTTGTGGCCTAGTATAGATTGCCCTTTTTCGTCATAAAGTATTTATGTTGGGATATACTCCCCTTTATGTTGTCCAAAAACAATAAAGAACTTGAAAATAAAACAACCCAGCGAATTAAAGATCTAAGGTTCTTCACTCTTCACTTCAGACGGGAGAATAGATAGAGAAATCGACACAGGTTGTTCACAGACAAATCAGGTCCATGGACAACTAGCGCCACTTCTGTCGCATAGAAACGAAGGAACGAATGAACGAACAAACTTTATTTTCAAAGGGTTAAGAATTGTGCACGCAGGCCCGTCTAACATTCTGCCCTTCTATCACTCTCTTTCATCCATTATTTCATTCACACATCATTCAAGGCTATTAGAGAACAGCAACAATATAAAAGATATGCATTATAAAGGCATGGGCAAAATGCGAACATCAATACTACACGACTAAGTAATGTTTGATTATGGTGTTACACTTGTTATTAACTTTGTGGAATATACTGGCCTAACAAAAGGGTACAACTGGCTGTTATACTAGAGTTTTGTTTTTATTATTATTTCTATTATTAAGGGGCAAGGTAATCCGTACTGAGATAGTGTTCGAATAATTTGCGATTATTTGTGTAGTGATTGGTGATGGCTTTGATTTCTTGTGGAAGATTGTTCCAAAGCTGAGATGCAGAGTACGTTAAGCTTGTTTTGTATAAGTCAATCCTAGGCTTCGGAATGTGTAATATATTTAATCGTTTACTGTGTCTAGCATTATATTTATGTTATATTATATAAATATATGTTTTATATATAACAATGGACAAAGGTAATTTGGGGCATTCCGATGTCGGATTTTGTGAATTAGTTTGGCCTTATTGAAAAGCAGGCGTTTGCGGAGTGGTAGTAACTGAAGGCGTTTATGCAGGCTAGGATTGTCAGATAAAGGTTTTCTATATATTAAACTCATAGCCTGTTTCTGAGTGAGTAAAGTCGCTTGGTGCTTGAATTAGAACAACCGTTCCAGATTGTAGAGCTGTAGTCAAAATGTGTCTGTATTTGAGAAGTATAGAATATTTACCTTGTGTCTTCATCTAGGAAATGTTTAACTTTGTCGAGTCGGTAGACTGTTTTCGGTTTTTGTTTAAAGGGCTCCTGAACGTGTGAATTAAACGTTAGGTTTCTATCAGTGATTAGGCCTAATGTTTGGTGCTCAATTACACTCTCTGCTGGCATGTTATCAATGTGAAGTTGAAGTGATGTGTGTGAATTTAGAGTTTGAAGTCTTTGTATAGCTGTTAATAACATTGATTTTGTTTTAGTAATGTTAATTTGCATACGGTTTGCATAACTCCACCTAACTACATTATTTAATTCTTGTTGTAAAGACGACTCCAGCACATTACAGTTTTCAGCGTTTGTATACACTGTCATCTGCAAATAGATTGCAGGACGACGAAAGATGCAAAGGTAGATCGTTAATATATATGGCAAACAATAGAGGGCTAAGAATAGAGTCTTGCGGTACTCCAATATTGAAGGTAGTGGTTTGAGACAGAGATTTATTGTGTGATACTACCTGCTTTCTGTTTGATAGAAAAGATGTTATTAGAGTGACTACATTAATGCCAGTTTTCATTGTCTCTAGATTTTTAATTAAAATGGAATGGTCTATCATATCAAATGCTTTCCTGTAATCAATAAACAGAGTTCCACATAGACTATTGTTGTTTATATTCTGGTGCCAATTTTCTATCATGTTTGTTAGGGCCGTATGGCAAGAATATTTTGGTCAAAATCCCGATCGACTGTCAACAATAAGCTTGTTGCGAACTAAATACTGTAATGTTACTTTATGGATGTGTTTTTCTAGTGGTTTAGATAGTGGTGATAGTAAGGAGATGGGTCAGTGATTGTTCGGGAGACCATTGTCCAATGAGCAAGATTTAAGCGATTTTTAGTGATTTTGAGAGCTGATGGAAAGTGCCCTTTGGTGAGACACTTATTATATCCATAGGTTAGTGATATACAGATCACTGACGCTATTGTTTTCTTTTTTTTAATTTTTTAGCAATTAATTGGGTGAAAGTGACTTTTTAATAAAAAAATATTAGGAACTATGATTATGAACATGTTTTAAATATTTGTTTATCGAAGTTATTTCTTTTTTGTCACTTATATTATCTTATTTATATTATATAAAAGTTATCACTTTTTTATGTCTTTCAACACATCTTTCTCATATCTCTGTCTCTCACACTAGCTTCGTTATCTATCTATCTCCTCTCTCTTTTCAACCTGCTTCACATATAACAGGTTCTCCTGCACTTTATGTGCGTAGCATTTCCTTGTTTTTTTGTTAATTCATCAGGCCAGTAAGTCGGAAGCCTGGTGTTTGAATTGCCTAATCATGTCTTTCTGAGGCGACGCATATTACTGTCAGCTTGGACCGGAATTATGAGGACATCAATAGCAGGAAATAGTAGGTCGGTAATGTCAACAAAGATGGAAGCCTGTGAACAGTAAGAGTACAGAAACGCAAGTTAACAAATTTTTAACTCGCATGTTATTTATTTTTATTGGGGATACCAATCTGGAAAATTATTCTTGATATTTAAACATTTATACTTCAGCTATGTATAAACTACTCCGTTTCTTCAAACCTCAGCTATGTATAAACTACTCCGTTTATTCATACTCCAGCTATGTATAAACTACTCCATTTATTCATACTTCAGCTATGTATAAACTACTCCGTTTATTCATACTCCAGCTCTGTATAAACTACTCCATTTATTCATACTCCAACTCTGTATAAACTACTCCGTTTATTCATACTCCAGCTCTGTATAAACTACTCCGTTTATTCATACTCCAGTTCTGTATAAACTACTCCGTTTATTCATACTCCAGCTATGCATACACTACAACCCCGTTATTCATACTTCAGCTCTGTATAAACTACTCTATTTATTCATATTTCAGCTATGTATAAACTACTCCATTTATTCATACTTCAGCTATGTATAAATTACTCCGTTTATTCATACTCCAGCTATGTATAAACTCTCCCTTTTTTAAAACTATATGGCTCAAAGTGTTGCACAAATTAACCTAGCTCACACAAATGGAACATATTAAACAAATTGTCACACAAATGGAACATATTAAACAAATTGTCACACAAATGGAACATATTAAACAATTTGTCACACAAATGAACATAAAATGTGACTAAGAAGATCTGTAAACATGAGACACAGAAACAAATATACTGAGTGAAGCCTTTGACAGCAAGCAAGCAAAATAAACTGGGAACAAAACTAATATTGTAAGAATGAAAACCATCTGGCAGCTGAAAAATGGCATCTAATCACAACATAGCAGTCAACCCCAGCATTGTTTGGCTGTTTGTGATCTCTTGGCAAGTTTACGTTCAGTAGTTTGCCATTGCTTTCTGAACAACCGGTACCCACTCCATTTTATTTTTTTTTAAAAACCCAACGCAAGGCGGTCTGTTGCCAAAGCGCCAGCAACTGTGCTTTGAACGGGGTATGCAGGACGGAGCCGGCAAATAAACAAGAGAATGAAAGTGTCTATTCGTAGGGCCCTGTGAATAAACAAAGCGTCTATTCGCAGGGCACGGCTGGTCACGTGATTTAACGTAAGTTTGCGGCTATAATATACATTTTCGTTGATTGGAAAACGTGTCGTCAGTGGCATAGTTGATAGTGTCCCCGCCAGATGGACGGGAGCTCGAGGTTCGTTTCCTTGCCGGGCATATGGTTTTTTAATTGTTCAGCAATTAATTGGATGAAAGTCAAATGTCAATCGTTCGTTTCCTTGTCGGACAAAGTTTTTTTTAAATTTTTCAGCAATTAATTGGGTGAAAGTCAATCCATCATCTCTTTGGGTATTTAGAATTGTGTTGTTTAAAGTGAGTGTAATTTAGTTAGTACCAGTTTCTCCAGTATTGCTCCTCGTTGCTACGGCAACTCCAATACCCAACCCACACATTTTTGAGTGCCAAACGATCCGTTTTCCTTCTACCCCTTCTGGCTCCAGCCCTCTTCTTCCTTTTCCTTCCCCCCTCTCCCCTACTTCTTCTCCTCCGCTTTATTCTCTCCCCGCTGGCTGTTGTCAAAAGTATCGAGCACAAAGCACGTACTCCGTTGCTCGGCGATAATTCTTTGTAATATTCATAGTTGGTTAGGTAGGTGGGTAGTTAGACATGAAAGTGGTTAAGTAGGCAGGTAGGCAGGCATACAGACAGGCGGACATATAGAGAGGCAGTGCAGACATCTCTCTCTCTCTCTCTTCTTCTCTATCTCCCTCCCCGGTACTTTTGCTTTCTTTCACCCCAAACAAAAGGGAATCCCAGGGTATGACGTCACATCCAGGGGTTCCCTGTGTAGCGCCGAACATTCAGGGGGTTTCCGTGTGTTGCGCCGTAGCTCGGTGCGCAATTCTATGCGGCGGCGGTGGTGCGCTATTCTTTCACTTTCCGGTTAGGGTTAGGGTTAGGGTTAGTGTGTGTACCCTACCCCTAACCCTAATCCTACCCCCTAACCCTAACCCTAACCGGAAAGTGATTGCAGGACCGATGCAAATGAGGATCGAAGGGAGACAGAAACGGTTGCCACAGCCCAAAGAAACAACACTGTGGTGTGGGGCAATTGAAACGCACTGACACGCACTCCACCCGAACACAGAGGAGATCACCGTCGGCGCTAAATATAGCTGGTGACTCTAAATATAACTGGCAAAGTTTGTTTGGGGTGAAAGAAAGCAAATGTACCCCCTCCCCCTCTCTCTCTCTTTCTTGTCTTTATCACTTTTTTATGTCTTTCAAGACATCTTTCACATATCTCTGTCTCGCACACTATCCTTCATTATCTATCTCTCTCTTCTCTCTTTTCAACCCGCTTCACATATACCAGGTTTTCCTGCACTCTATATGCGTAGCATTTCCTTGTTTCTAAAGCAGTCTATTCGTAGGGCCCTGTGAATAAACAATCTTACGTTAAATCACGTGACCAGCCGTGCCCTGCGAATAGACGCTTTATTTATTCACAGGGCCCTACGAATAAACTCTCCCAAAGAGAATTTACTTACAGTCAGGGCGCAAAACAGACAGTGTTGGAGATCCATTGCAGTCAATATTCATTGCGGACACGACACATGATTGATTGATTGAAGTCACATTATAACTAATTCAAATAGTATAGTATTTGAAATTTTGAAACTTTATTAGTTTATTTATTTATAATTTACAAACTGCGAGACACTTCCCTTCCATTTCTTAGCGAGCCCCATCACGATTTAAAATGTGAGTATTTACTAATGAGACCACGACAGATAGATAGGCCTTGAAATTCAAGATCTAATGGTACCTCAATTATGCTTGGATGTCAATTATGAGCGGAGATATTTACATCTGAGTGTCAAAATCCCGATACCGATTTCGCCATTACTATATTCATACTTTGAGATTGGAGAGTCGCGTCCATTGTTATTGCCACTTCCGGCCAATATGGTTGTCTTAGACTGACCGCTGACGGATATTAAATACGACTTCATCCATATGATCCGTCATGTTAAATGATAAAAAATAGTACAAGTATACAAATAAATGTGCTAGATATGGCTAGATGATACATCTAGATCTGGCTAGATAATAATATAGATGTGGTAAGATTGACTAGATGGTACATCTAGATGTGGCTAGAAGATAATCTAATGTCAACAAAGATGGAAGCCTGTAAACAGTAAGAGTACAGAAACGCAAGTTAACAATTCTTTAACTCGCATGGGGACACAATTATTTTTATTATATTTAAACAGATTTATACTTCAGCTATGTATAAACTACTCCGTTTATTCAAACCTCAGCTATGTATGAACTACTCCGTTTATTCATACTCCAGCTATGTATAAACTACTCCATTTATTCATACTTCATCAATGTATAAACTACTCCATTTATTCATAGTTCAGCTATGTATAAACTACTCCATTTATTCATACTTCAGCTATGTATAACCTACATCATTTATTCATACTTCAGCTATGTATAAACTACACCATTTTTTCATACTTCAGCTATGTATAAACTACATCATTTATTCATACTTCAGCTATGTATAAACTACTCCGTTTATTCATACTCCAGCTATGTATAAACTACTCCATTTATTTATACTTCAGCTATGTATAAACTACTCAATTTATTCATACTTCAGCTATGTATAAACTACTCCATTTATTCATACTTCAGCTATGTATAAACTACATCATTTATTCATACTTCAGCTATGTATAAACTACTCTGTTTATTCATACTCCAGCTATGTATAAACTATTCCATTTATTCATACTTCAGCTATGTATAAACTACTCCGTTTATTCATACTCCAGCTATGTATAAACTACTCCATTTATTCATACTTCAGCTATGTATAAACTACTCCATTTATTCATACTTCAGCTATGTATAAATTACTCCGTTTATTCATACTCCAGCTATGTATAAACTCTCCCTTTTTTAAAACTATATGGCTCAAAGTGTTGCACAAATTAACCTAGCTCACACAAATGGAACATATTAAACAAATTGTCACACAAATGGAACATATTAAACAAATTGTCACACAAATGAACATAAAATGTGACTAAGAAGATCTGTAAACATGAGACACAGAAACAAATATACTGAGTGAAGCCTTTGTCAGCAAGCAAGCAAAATAAACTGGGAACAAAACTAATATTGTATGAATGAAAACCATCTGGCAGCTGAAAAATGGCATCTAATCACAACATAGCAGTCAACCCCAGCATTGTTTGGCTGTTTGTGATCTCTTGGCAAGTTTACGTTCAGTAGTTTGCCATTGCTTTCTGAACAACCGGTACCCACACCATTTTATTTTTTTTTAAAACCCAACGCAAGGTGGTCTGTGTCCAAAGCGCCTTTGAACGGGGTATGCAGGACGAAGCCGGCAAATAAAAAAGAGAATGAAAGTGTCTATTCGTAGGGCCCTGTGAATAAACAAAGCGTCTATTCGCAGGGCACGGCTGGTCACGTGATTTAACGTAAGTTTGCGGCTATATTATACATTTTCGTTGATTGGAAAACGTGTCGTCAGTGGCATAGTTGATAGTGTCCCCGCCAGATGGGCGGGAGCTAGAGGTTCGTTTCCTTGCCGGACATTATTTTTTAATTGTTCAGCAATTAATTGGATGAAAGTCAAATGTCAATCGTTCGTTTCCTTGCCGGACAAAGTTTTTTTTTAATTTTTCAGCGATTCATTGGATGAAAGTCAATCCTTCATCTCTTTGGGTATTTAGAATTGTGTTGTTTAAAGTGAGTGTAATTTAGTTAGTACCAGTTTCTCCAGTATTGGTCCTCGTTGCTACGGCAACTCCAATACCCAACCCACACATTTTTGAGTGCCAAACGATCCGTTTTCCTTCTACCCCTTCTGGCTCCAGCCCTCTTCTTCCTTTTCCTTCCCCCCTCTCCCCTACTTCTTCTCCTCCGCTTTATTCTCTCCCCGCTGGCTGTTGTCAAAAGTATCGAGCACAAAGCACGTACTCCGTTGCTTCGGCGATAATTCTTTGTAATATTCATAGTTGGTTAGGTAGGTGGGTAGTTAGACATGAAAGTGGTTAAGTAGGCAGGTAGGCAGGCATACAGACAGGCGGACATATAGAGAGGCATACAGACATCTCTCTCTCTCTCTTCTTCTCTATCTCCCTCCCCGGTACTTTTGCTTTCTTTCACCCCAAACAAAAGGGAATCCCAGGGTATGACGTCACATCCAGGGGTTCCCTGTGTAGCGCCGAACATTCAGGGGGTTTCCGTGTGTTGCGCCGTAGCTCGGTGCGCAATTCTATGCGGCGGCGGTGGTGCGCTATTCTTTCACTTTCCGATTAGGGTTAGGGTTAGGGTTAGTGTGTGTACCCTACCCCTAACCCTAATCCTACCCCCTAACCCTAACCCTAACCGGAAAGTGATTGCAGGACCGATGCAAATGAGGATCGAAGGGAGACAGAAACGGTTGCCACAGCCCAAAGAAACAACACTGTGGTGTGGGGCAATTGAAACGCACTGACACGCACTCCACCCGAACACAGAGGAGATCACCGTCGGCGCTAAATATAGCTGGTGACTCTAAATATAACTGGCAAAGTTTGTTTGGGGTGAAAGAAAGCAAATATACCCCTTCCCCCTCTCTCTCTCTTTCTTGTCTTTATCACTTTTTTATGTCTTTCAACACATCTTTCACATATCTCTATCTCGCACACTACCTTCATTATCTATCTCTCTCTTCTCTCTTTTCAACCCGCTTCACATATACCAGGTTTTCCTGCACTCTATATGCGTAGCATTTCCTTGTTTCTAAAGCGTCTATTCGTAGGGCCCTGTGAATAAACAATCTTACGTTAAATCACGTGACCAGCCGTGCCCTGCGAATAGACGCTTTATTTATTCACAGGGCCCTACGAATAAACTCTCCCAAAGAGAATTTACTTACAGTCAGGGCGCAAAACAGACAGTGTTGGAGATCCATTGCAGTCAATATTCATTGCGGACACGACACATGATTGATTGATTGAAGTCACATTATAACTATTTCAAATAGTATAGTATTTGAAATTTTGAAACTTTATTAGTTTATTTATTTATAATTTACAAACTGCGAGACACTTCCCTTCCATTTCTTAGCGAGCCCCATCACGATTTAAAATGTGAGTATTTACTAATGAGACCACGACAGATAGATAGGCCTTGAAATTCAAAATCTAATGGTACCTCAATTATGCTTGGATGTCAATTATGAGCGGAGATATTTACATCTGAGTGTCAAAATCTCGATACAGATTTCGCCATTACTATATTCATACTTTGAGACTGGAGAGTGGCGTCCATTGTTATTGCCACTTCAGGCCAATATGGTTGTCTTAGACTGACCGCTGACGGATATTAAATCCGACTTCACCCATATGATCCGTCATGTTAAATGATAAAAAATAGTACAAGTATACAAATAAATGTGCTAGATATGGCTAGATGGTACATCTAGATGTGGCTAGATGATAATCTAATGTCAACAAAGATGGAAGCCTGTAAAGAGTAAGAGTACAGAAACGCAAGTTAACAATTCTTTACCTCGCATGGGGACACAATTATTTTTATTGGTGATACCAATCTGGAAAATTATTCTTGATATTTAAACAGCTTTATACTTCAGCTATGTATAAACTACTCCGTTTATTCAATCCTCAGCTACGTATAAAATACTCCGTTTATTCATACTCCAGCTATGTATAAACTACTCCATTTATTCATACTTCAGCTATGTATACACTACATCATTTATTCATACTTCAGCTATGTATAAACTACTCCATTTATTCATACTTCAGCTATGTATAAACTACTCCATTTATTCATACTTCTGCTATGTATAAACTACATCATTTATTTATACTCCAGCTATGTATAAACTACTCCATTTATTCATACTTCAGCTATGTTTAAACTACTCAATTTATTCATATTTCAGCTATGTATAAACTACTCCATTTATTCATACTTCAGCTATGTATACACTACATCATTTATTCATACTTCAGCTATGTATAAACTACTCCATTTATTCATACTTCAGCTATGTATAAACTACTCCATTTATTCATACTTCAGCTATGTATAAACTACTCCATTTATTCATACTTCAGCTATGTATAAACTACATCATTTATTTATACTCCAGCTATGTATAAACTACTCCGTTTATTCATACTCCAGCTATGTATAAACTATTCCATTTATTCATACTTCAGCTATGTATAAACTACTCCGTTTATTCATACTCCAGCTATGTATAAACTACTCCATTTATTCATACTTCAGCTATGTATAAACTACTCCATTTATTCATACTTCAGCTATGTATAAATTACTCCGTTTATTCATACTCCAGCTATGTATAAACTCTCCCTTTTTAAAAACTATATGGCTCAAAGTGTTGCACAAACTAACGTAACTCACACAAATGAACATATTAAACAAATTGTCACACAAATGGAACATATTAAACAAATTGTCACACAAATGAACATAAAATTTGACTAAGAAGATCTGTAAACATGAGACACAGAAACAAATATACTGAGTGAAGCCTTTGATCAGCAAGCAAGCAAAATAAACTGGGAAACAAAACTAATATTGTATGAATGAAAACCATCTGGCAGCTGAAAAATGGCATCTAATCACAACATAGCAGTCAACCCCAGCATTGTTTGGCTGTTTGTGATCTGTTGGCAAGTTTACGTTCAGTAGTTTGCCATTGCTTTCTGAACAACCGGTACCCACACCATTTAATTTTTTTTAAAAACCCAACGCAAGGTGGTCTGTTGCCAAAGCGCCAGCAGCTGTGCTTTGAACGGGGTATGCAGGACGGAGCCGGCAAATAAACAAGAGAATGAAAGTGTCTATTCGTAGGGCCCTGTGAATAAACAAAGCGTCTATTCGCAGGGCACGGCTGGTCACGTGATTTTACGTAAGTTTGCGGCTATAATATACATTTTCGTTGATTGGAAAACGTGTCGTCAGTGGCATAGTTGATAGTGTCCCCGCCAGATGGACGGGAGCTCGAGGTTCGTTTCCTTGCCGGACATATGGTTTTTAATTGTTCAGCAATTAATTGGATGAAAGTCAAATGTCAATCGTTCGTTTCCTTGCCAAACAAAGTTTTTTTTAAATTTTTCAGCAATTCATTGGGTGAAAGTCAATCCTTCATCTCTTTGGGTATTTAGAATTGTGTTGTTTAAAGTGAGTGTAATTTAGTTAGTACCAGTTTCTTCAGTATTGCTCCTCGTTGCTACGGCAACTCCAATACCCAACCCACACATTTTTGAGTGCCAAACGATCCGTTTTCCTTCTACCCCTTCTGGCTCCAGCCCTCTTCTTCCTTTTCCTTCCCCCTCTCCCCTACTTCTTCTCCTCCGTTTTATTCTCTCCCCGCTAGCTGTTGTCAAAAGTATCGAGCACAAAGCACGTACTCCGTTGCTTCGGCGATAGTTCTTTGTAATATTCATAGTTGGTTAGGTAGGTGGGTAGTTAGACATGAAAGTGGTTAAGTAGGCAGGTAGGCAGGCATACAGACAGGCGGACATATAGAAAGGCATACAGACATCTCTCTCTCTCTCTCTCTCTCTTCTTCTCTATCTCCCTCCCCGGTACTTTTGCTTTCTTTCACCCCAAACAAAAGGGAAATCCCAGGGTATGACGTCACATCCAGGGGTTCTCTGTGTTGCGCCGAACATTCAGGGGGTTTCCGTGTGTTGCGCCGTAGCTCGGTGCGCAATTCTATGCGGCGGCGGTGGTGCGCTATTCTTTCACTTTCCAGTTAGGGTTAGGGTTAGGGGGTAGGGTTAGGATTAGGATTAGGTTTAGGGTTAGTGTGTATACCCTACCCCTAACCCTAATCCTACCCCCTAAGCCTAACCCTAACCGGAAAGTGATTGCATGACCGATGCAAATGAGGATCGAAGGGAGACAGAAACGGTTGCCACAGCCCAAAGAAACAACACTGTGGTGTGGAGCAAGTGAAACGCACTGACACGCACTCCACCCGAACACAGAGGAGATCACCGTCGGCGCTAAATATAACTGGTGACACTAAATATAACTGGCAAAGTTTGTTTGGGGTGAAGAAAGCAAAAGTACCCCCCCCCCCCACCCCTCTCTCTCTTCTCTCTTTTCAACCTGCTTCACATATATCAGGTTCTCCTGCACTTTATGTGCGTAGCATTTCCTTGTTTATTTGTTAATTTATCAGTAAGTCGGAAGCCTGGTGTTTGAATTGCCTAATCATGTATTTCTGAGGCGACGCATATTACTGTCAGCTTGGACCGGAATGATGAGGACATCAATAGCAGGAAATAGTAGGTCGGTAATGTCAACAAAGATGGAAGCCTGTAAACAGTAAGAGTACAGAAACGCAAGGTAACAATTCTTTTACTCGCATGGGGACACAATTATTTTTATTGGGGATACCAATCTGGAAAATTATTCTTGATATTTAAACAGCTTTATACTTCAGCTATGTATAAACTACTCCGTTTAATCAAACCTCAGCTATGTATAAACTACTCCGTTTATTCATACTCCAGCTATGTATAAACTACTCCATTTATTCATACTTCAGCTATGTATAAACTATTCAATTTATTCATACTTCAGCTATGTATAAACTACTCCATTTATTCATACTTCAGCTATGTATAAACTGCATCATTTATTCATACTTCAGCTATGTATAAACTACTCCGTTTATTCATACTCCAGCTATGTATAAACTACTCCATTTATTCATACTTCAGCTATGTATAAACTACATCATTTATTCATACTCCAGCTATGTATAAACTACTCCATTTATTCATACTTCAGCTATGTATAAACTACATCATTTATTCACACTTCATCTATGTATAAACTACTCCGATTATTCATACTCCAGCTATGTATAAACTACACCGCTTATTCATACTCCAGCTCTGTATAAACTACTCCATTTATTCATACTTCAGCTATGTATTAGCAACTTCATTTGTTCATACTTCAGCTATGTATAAACTACTCCATTTGTTCATACTTCAGCTATGTATAAACTACTCCATTTGTTCATACTTCAGCTATGTATAAACTACTCCATTTATTCATACTTCAGCTATGTATAAATTACTCCATTTATTCATACTCCAGCTATGTATAAACTCTCCCTTTTTTAAAACTATATGGCTCAAAGTGTTGCACAAATTAACCTAGCTCACACAAATGGAACATATTAAACAAATTGTCACACAAATGGAACATATTAAACAAATTGTCACACAAATGAACATAAAATATGACTAAGAAGATCTGTAAACATGAGACACAGAAACAGATATACTGTGTGAAGCCTTTGTCAGCAAGCAAGCAAAATAAACTGGGAACAAAACTAATATTGTATGAATGAAAACCTGATCTGGCAGCTGAAAAATGGCATCTAATCACAACATAGCAGTCAACCCCAGCATTGTTTGGCTGTTTGTGATCTCTTGGCAAGTTTACGTTCAGTAGTTTGCCATTGTTTTCTGAACAACCGGTACCCACACCATTTTATTTTTTTTTAAGAACCCAACGCAAGGTGGTCTGTTGCCAAAGCGCCAGCAGCTGTGCTTTGAACGGGGTATGCAGGACGAAGCCGGCAAATAAAACAGAGAATGAAAGTGTCTATTCTTAGGGCCCTGTGAATAAACAAAAGCGTCTATTCGCAGGGCACGGCTGGTCACGTGATTTAACGTTAGTTTGCGGCTATATTATACATTTTCGTTGATTGAAAATGTGTCGTCAGTGGCATAGTTGATAGTGTCCCCGCCAGATGGGCGGGAGCTCGAGGTTCGTTTCCTTGCCGGACATTTTTTTTAAAAATTGTTCAGCAATTAATTGGATGAAAGTCAAATGTCAATCGTTCGTTTCCTTGCCGGACAAAGTTTTTTTTTTATTTTTCAGCAATTCATTGGATGAAAGTCAATCCTTCATCTCTTTGGGTATTTAGAATTGTGTTGTTTAAAGTGAGTGTAATTTAGTTAGTACCAGTTTCTCCAGTATTGGTCCTCGTTGCTACGGCAACTCCAATACCCAACCCACACATTTTTGAGTGCCATCGATCCGTTTTCCTTCTACCCCTTCTGGCTCCAGCCCTCTTCTTCCTTTTCCTTCCCCCCTCTCCCCTACTTCTTCTCCTCCGCTTTATTCTCTCCCCGCTGGCTGTTGTCAAAAGTATCGAGCACAAAGCACGTACTCCGTTGCTTCGGCGATAATTCTTTGTTGGTTAGGTAGGTGGGTAGTTAGACATGAAAGTGGTTAAGTAGGCAGGTAGGCAGGCATACAGACAGGCGGACATATAGAGAGGCATACAGACATCTCTCTCTCTCTCTCTCTCTCTCTCTCTCTCTCTCTCTCTCTCTCTCTCTCTCTCTCTCTCTCTTCTTCTCTATCTTCCTCCCCGGTACTTTTGCTTTCTTTCACCCCAAACAAAAGGGAATCCCAGGGTATGACGTCACATCCAGGGATTCCGTGTTGCGCCGAACATTCAGGGGGATTCCATGTGTTGCGCCGTAGCTCGGTGCGCAATTCTATGCGGCGGCGGTGGTGCGCTATTCTTTCACTTTCCGGTTAGGGTTAGGGTTAGGGGGTAGGGTTAGGATTAGGATTAGGTTTAGGGTTAGTGTGTGTACCCTACCCCTAACCCTAATCCTACCCCCTAACCCTAACCCTAACCGGAAAGTGATTGCAGGACCGATGCAAATGAGGATCGAAGGGAGACAGAAACGGTTGCCACAGCCCAAAGAAACAACACTGTGGTGTGGGACAATTGAAACGCACTGACACGCACTCCACCCGAACACAGAGGAGATCACCGTCGGCGCTAAATATAGCTGGTGACATCTAAATATAACTGGCAAAGTTTGTTTGGGGTGAAAGAAAGCAAAAGTACCCCCTCCCCTCTCTCTCTCTTTCTTGTCTTTATCACTTTTTTATGTCTTTCAACACATCTTTCACATATCTCTGTCTCGCACACTATCTTCATTATCTATCTCTCTCTCTCTTCTCTCTTTTCAACCCGCTTCACATATACCAGGTTTTCCTGCACTTTATATGCGTAGCATTTCCTTGTTTCTAAAGCGTCTATTCGTAGGGCCCTGTGAATAAACAATCTTACGTTAAATCACGTGACCAGCCGTGCCCTGCGAATAGACGCTTTGTTTATTCACAGGGCCCTACGAATAAACTCTCCCAAAGAGAATTTACTTACAGTCAGGGCGCAAAACAGACAGTGTTGGAGATCCATTGCAGTCAATATTCATTGCGGACATGACACATGATTGATTGATTGAAGTCACATTATAACTATTTCAAATAGTATAGTATTTGAAATTTTGAAACTTTATTAGTTTATTTATTTATAATTTACAAACTGCGAGACACTTCCCTTCCATTTCTTAGCGAGCCCCATCACGATTTAAAATGTGAGTATTTACTAATGAGACCACGACAGATAGATAGGCCTTGAAATTCAAAATCTAATGGTACCTCAATTATGCTTGGATGTCAATTATGAGCGGAGATATTTACACCTGAGTGTCAAAATCTCGATACAGATTTCGCCATTACTATATTCATACTTTGAGACTGGAGAGTCGGCGTCCATTGTTATTGCCACTTCCGGCCAATATGGTTGTCTTAGACTGGCCGCTGACGGATATTAAATCCGACTTCATCCATATGATCCGTCATGTTAAATGATAAAAAATAGTACAAGTATACAAATAAATGTGCTAGATATGGCTAGATGATACATCTAGATCTGGCTAGATAATAATCTAGATGTGGTAAGATTGACTAGATGGTACATCTAGATGTGGCTAGATGATAATCTAATGTCAACAAAGATGGAAGCCTGTAAACAGTAAGAGTACAGAAACGCAAGTTAACAATTCATTACTTCGCATGGGGACACAATTATTTTTATTGGTGATACCAATCTGGAAAATTATTCTTGATATTTAAACAGCTTTATACTTCAGCTCTGTATAAACTACTCAGATTATTCAATCCTCAGCTACTGTATAAACTACTCCGTTTATTCATACTCCAGCTATGTATAAACTACTCCATTTATTCATACTTCAGCTATGTATAAACTACATCATTTATTCATACCTTCAGCTATGTATAAACTACTCCATTTATTCATACTTCAGCTATGTATAAACTACTCCATTTATTCATACTTCTGCTATGTATAAACTACATCATTTATTTATACTCCAGCTATGTATAAACTACTCCATTTATTTATACTTCAGCTATGTTTAAACTACTCAATTTATTCATACTTCAGCTATGTATAAACTACTCCATTTATTCATACTTCAGCTATGTATACACTACATCATTTATTCATACTTCAGCTATGTATAAACTACTCCATTTATTCATACTTCAGCTATGTATAAACTACTCCATTTATTCATACTTCTGCTATGTATAAACTACATCATTTATTCATACTTCAGCTATGTATAAACTACACCATTTATTCATACTTCAGCTATGTATAAACTACATCATTTATTCATACTCCAGCTCTTTATAAACTACTCCATTTATTCATACTTCAGTTATGTATAAACTACTCCATTTATTCATACTTCTGCTATGTATAAACTACATCATTTATTCATACTTCAGCTATGTATAAACTAATCCGTTTATTCATACTCCAGCTATGTATAAACTACTCCGTTTATTCATACTCCAGCTCTGTATAAACTACTCCGTTTATTCATACTTCAGCTCTGTATAAACTACTCCATTTATTCATACTTCAGTTATGTATAAGCTACTTCATTTGTTCATACTTCAGCTATGTATAAACTACTCAATTTGTTCATACTTCAGCTATGTATAAACTACTCCATTTATTCATACTTCAGCTATGTATACACTACATCATTTATTCATACTTCAGCTATGTATAAACTACTCCATGTATTCATACTTCAGCTATGTATAAACTACTCCATTTATTCATACTTCTGCTATGTATAAACTACATCATTTATTCATACTTCAGCTATGTATAAACTACACCATTTATTCATACTTCAGCTATGTATAAACTACATCATTTATTCATACTCCAGCTATGTATAAACTACTCCATTTATTCATACTTCAGCTATGTATAAACTACTCAATTTATTCATACTTTAGCTATGTATAAACTACTCCATTTATTCATACTTCAGCTATGTATACACTACATCATTTATTCATACTTCAGCTATGTATAAACTACTCCATTTATTTATACTTCAGCTATGTATAAACTACTCCATTTATTCATACTTCTGCTATGTATAAACTACATCATTTATTCATACTTCAGCTATGTATAAACTACACCATTTATTCATACTTCAGCTATGTATAAACTGCATCATTTATTCATACTCCAGCTATGTATAAACTACTCCATTTATTCATACTTCAGCTATGTATAAACTACTAAATTTATTCATACTTCAGCTATGTATAAACTACTCCATTTATTCATACATCTGCTATGTATAAACTACATCATTTATTCATACTTCAGCTATGTATAAACTATTCCGTTTATTCTTACTCCAGCTATGTATAAACTACTCCATTTATTCATACTTCAGCTATGTATAAATTACTCAATTTATTCATACTTCAGCTATGTATAAACTACTCCATGTATTCATACATCTGCTATGTATACACTACATCATTTATTCATACTTCAGCTATGTATAAACTACTCCGTTTATTCATACTCCAGCTATGTATAAACTACTCCGTTTATTCATACTCCAGCTCTGTATAAACTACTCCGTTTATTCATACTCCAGCTCTGTATAAACTACTCCATTTATTCATACTTCAGTTATGTATAAGCTACTTCATGTGTTCATACTTCAGCTATGTATAAACTACTCCATTTGTTCATACTTTAGCTATGTATAAACTACGCCATTTATTCATACTTCAGCTATGTATAAATTACTCCGTTTATTCATACTCCAGCTATGTATAAACTCTCCCTTTTTTAAAACTATATGGCTCAAAGTGATGCACAAATTAACCTAGCTCACACAAATGGAACATATTAAACACATTGTCACACAAATGGAACATATTAAACAAATTGTCACACAAATAAACATAAAATGTGACTAAGAAGATCTGTAAACATGAGACACAGAAACAATATACTGAGTGAAGCCTTTGTCAGCAAGCAAGCAAAATAAACTGGGAACAAAACTAATATTGTATGAATGAAAACCTGATCTGGCAGCTGAAAAATGGCATCTAATCACAACATAGCAGTCAACCCCAGCATTGTTTGGCTGTTTGTGATCTCTTGGCAAGTTTACGTTCAGTAGTTTGCCATTGCTTTCTGAACAACCGGTACCCACACCATTTTATTTTTTTTTTTAAACCCAACGCAAGGCGGTCTGTGTCCAAAGCGCCAGCAGCTGTGCTTTGAACGGGGTATGCAGGACGGAGCCGGCAAATAAACAAGAGAATGAAAGTGTCTATTCGTAGGGCCCTGTGAATAAACAAAGCGTCTATTCGCAAGGCACGGCTGGTCACGTGATTTAACGTAAGTTTGCGGCTATATTATACATTTTCGTTGATTGGAAAACGTGTCGTCAGTGGCATAGTTGATAGTGTCCCCGCCAGATGGACGGGAGCTCGAGGTTCGTTTCCTTGCCGGGCATATGGTTTTTTAATTGTTCAGCAATTAATTGGATGAAAGTCAAATGTCAATCGTTCGTTTCCTTGCCGGACAAAGTTTTTTTTTTATTTTTCAGCAATTCATTGGATGAAAGTCAATCCTTCATCTTTTAGGGTATTTAGAATTGTGTTGTTTAAAGTGAGTGTAATTTAGTTAGTACCAGTTTCTCCAGTATTGGTCCTCGTTGCTACGGCAACTCCAATACCCAACCCACACATTTTTGAGTGCCATCGATCCGTTTTCCTTCTACCCCTTCTATCTCCAGCCCTCTTCTTCCTTTTCCTTCCCCCCTCTCACCTACTTCTTCTCCTCCGCTTTATTCTCTCCCCGCTGGCTGTTGTCAAAAGTATCGAGCACAAAGCACGTACTCCGTTGCTTCGGCGATAATTCTTTGTTGGTTAGGTAGGTGGGTAGTTAGACATGAAAGTGGTTAAGTAGGCAGGTAGGCAGGCATACAGACAGGCGGACATATAGAGAGGCATACAGACATCTCTCTCTCTCTCTCTCTCTCTCTCTCTCTCTCTCTCTCTCTCTCTCTCTCTCTCTCTCTCTCTTCTTCTCTATCTTCCTCCCCGGTACTTTTGCTTTCTTTCACCCCAAACAAAAGGAAATCCCAGGGTATGACGTCACATCCAGGGATTCCGTGTTGCGCCGAACATTCAGGGGGATTCCATGTGTTGCGCCGTAGCTCGGTGCGCAATTCTATGCGGCGGCGGTGGTGCGCTATTCTTTCACTTTCCGGTTAGGGTTAGGGGGTAGGGTTAGGATTAGGATTAGGTTGAGGGTTAGTGTGTGTACCCTACCCCTAACCCTAATCCTACCCCCTAACCCTAACCCTAACCGGAAAGTGATTGCAGGACCGATGCAAATGAGGATCGAAGGGAGACAGAAACGGTTGCCACAGCCCAAAGAAACAACACTGTGGTGTGGGACAATTGAAACGCACTGACACGCACTCCACCCGAACACAGACAGAGGAGATCACCGTCGGCGCTAAATATAGCTGGTGACACTAAATATAACTGGCAAAGTTTGTTTGGGGTGAAAGAAAGCAAAAGTACCCCCTCCCTCTCTCTCTTTCTTGTCTTTATCACTTTTTTATGTCTTTCAACACATCTTTCACATATCTCTGTCTCGCACACTATCTTCATTATCTATCTCTCTCTCTTCTCTCTTTTCAACCCGCTTCACATATACGAGGTTTTCCTGCACTTTATATGCGTAGCATTTCCTTGTTTCTAAAGCGTCTATTCGTAGGGCCCTGTGAATAAACAATCTTACGTTAAATCACGTGACCAGCCGTGCCCTGCGAATAGACGCTTTGTTTATTCACAGGGCCCTACGAATAAACTCTCCCAAAGAGAATTTACTTACAGTCAGGGCGCAAAACAGACAGTGTTGGAGATCCATTGCAGTCAATATTCATTGCGGACATGACACATGATTGATTGATTGAAGTCACATTATAACTATTTCAAATAGTATAGTATTTGAAATTTTGAAACTTTATTAGTTTATTTATTTATAATTTACAAACTGCGAGACACTTCCCTTCCATTTCTTAGCGAGCCCCATCACGATTTAAAATGTGAGTATTTACTAATGAGACCACGACAGATAGATAGGCCTTGAAATTCAAAATCTAATGGTACCTCAATTATGCTTGGATGTCAATTATGAGCGGAGATATTTACATCTGAGTGTCAAAATCCCGATACAGATTTCGCCATTACTATATTCATACTTTGAGACTGGAGAGTGGCGTCCATTGTTATTGCCACTTCCGGCCAATATGGTTGTCTTAGACTGACCGCTGACGGATATTAAATCCGACTTCATCCATATGATCCGTCATGTTAAATGATAAAAAATAGTACAAGTATACAAATAAATGTGCTAGATATGGCTAGATGATACATCTAGATCTGGCTAGATAATAATCTAGATGTGGTAAGATTGACTAGATGGTACATCTAGATGTGGCTAGATGATAATCTAATGTCAACAAAGATGGAAGCCTGTAAACAGTAAGAGTACAGAAACGCAAGTTAACAATTCTTTACCTCGCATGGGGACACAATTATTTTTATTGGTGAAACCAATCTGGAAAATTATTCTTGATATTTAAACAGCTTTATACTTCAGCTCTGTATAAACTACTCCGTTTATTCAATCCTCAGCTACGTATAAATTACTCCGTTTATTCATACTCCAGCTATGTATAAACTACTCCATTTATTCATACTTCAGCTATGTATACACTACATCATTTATTCATACTTCAGCTATGTATAAACTACTCCATTTATTCATACTTCAGCTATGTATAAACTACTCCATTTATTCATACTTCTGCTATGTATAAACTACATCATTTATTCATACTTCAGCTATGTATAAACTACTCCATTAATTCATACTTCAGCTATGTATAAACTACATCATTTATTCATACTCCAGCTATGTATAAACTACTCCATTTATTCATACTTCAGCTATGTATAAACTACTCAATTTATTCATACTTCAGCTATGTATAAACTACTCCATTTATTCATACTTCAGCTATGTATACACTACATCATTTATTCATACTTCAGCTATGTATAAACTACTCCATTTATTCATACTTCAGCTATGTATAAACTACTCCATTTATTCATACTTCTGCTATGTATAAACTACATCATTTATTCATACTTCAGCTATGTATAAACTACACCATTTATTCATACTTCAGCTATGTATAAACTACTCCATTTATTCATACTTCAGCTATGTATAAACTACTCAATTTATTCATACTTCAGCTATGTATAAACTACTCCATTTATTCATACTTCTGCTATGTATAAACTACATCATTTATTCATACTTCAGCTATGTATAAACTACTTCGTTTATTCATACTCCAGCTATGTATAAACTACTCCGTTTATTCATACTCCAGCTCTGTATAAACTACTCCGTTTATTCATACTCCAGCTCTGTATAAACTACTCCATTTATTCATACTTCAGTTATGTATAAGCTACTTCATTTGTTAATACTTCAGCTATGTATAAACTACTCAATTTGTTCATACTTCAGCTATGTATAAACTACTCCATTTATTCATACTTCAGCTATGTATACAATACATCATTTATTCATACTTCAGCTATGTATAAACTACTCCATTTATTCATACTTCTGCTAAGTATAAACTACATCATTTATTCATACTTCAGCTATGTATAAACTACACCATTTATTCATACTTCAGCTATGTATAAACTACATCATTTATTCATACTCAAGCTATGTATAAACTACTCCATTTATTCATACTTCAGCTATGTGTAAACTACTCAATTTATTCATACTTCAGCTATGTATAAACTACTCCATTTATTCATACTTCAGCTATGTATACACTACATCATTTATTCATACTTCAGCTATGTATAAACTACTCCATTTAATCATACTTCAGCTATGTATAAACTACTCCATTTATTCATACTTCTGCTATGTATAAACTACATCATTTATTCATACTTCAGCTATGTATAAACTACACCATTTATTCATACTTCAGCTATGTATAAACTACATCATTTATTCATACTCCAGCTATGTATAAACTACTCCATTTATTCATACTTCAGCTATGTATAAACTACTCAATTTATTCATACTTCAGCTATGTATAAACTACATCATTTATTCATACTTCAGCTATGTATAAACTATTCCTTTTATTCATACTCCAGCTATGTATAAACTACTCCATTTATTCATACTTCAGCTATGTATAAACTACTCAATTTATTCATACCTCAGCTATGTATAAACTACTCCATTTATTCATACTTCTGCTATGTATACACTACATCATTTATTCATACTTCAGCTATGTATAAACTACTCCGTTTATTCATACTCCAGCTATGTATAAACTACTCCGTTTATTCATACTCCAGCTCTGTATAAACTACTCCGTTTATTCATACTCCAGCTCTGTATAAACTACTCCATTTATTCATACTTCAGTTATGTATAAGCTACTTCATTTGTTCATACTTCAGCTATGTATAAACTACTCCATTTGTTCATACTTCAGCTATGTATAAACTACTCCATTTGTTCATACTTCAGCTATGTATAAACTACGCCATTTATTCATACTTCAGCTATGTATAAATTACTCCGTTTATTCATACTCCAGCTATGTTTAAACTCTCCCTTTTTTAAAACTATATGGCTCAAAGTGATGCACAAATTAACCTAGCTCACACAAATGGAACATATTAAACAAATTGTCACACAAATGGAACATATTAAACAAATTGTCACACAAATAAACATAAAATGTGACTAAGAAGATCTGTAAACATGAGACACAGAAACAAATATACTGAGTGAAGCCTTTGTCAGCAAGCAAGCAAAATAAACTGGGAACAAAACTAATATTGTATGAATGAAAACCTGATCTGGCAGCTGAAAAATGGCATCTAATCACAACATAGCAGTCAACCCCAGCATTGTTTGGCTGTTTGTGATCTCTTGGCAAGTTTACGTTCAGTAGTTTGCCATTGCTTTCTGAACAACCGGTACCCACACCATTTTATTTTTTGTTTAAAACCCAACGCAAGGCGGTCTGTGTCCAAAGCGCCAGCAGCTGTGCTTTGAACGGGGTATGCAGGACGGAGCCGGCAAATAAACAAGAGAATGAAAGTGTCTATTCGTAGGGCCCTGTGAATAAACAAAGCGTCTATTCGCAGGGCACGGCTGGTCACGTGATTTAACGTAAGTTTGCGGCTATATTATACATTTTCGTTGATTGGAAATGTGTCGTCAGTGGCATAGTTGATAGTGTCCCCGCCAGATGGGCGGGAGCTCGAGGTTCGTTTCCTTGCCGGGCATTTTTTTTTAAAATTGTTCAACAATTAATTGGATGAAAGTCAAATGTCAATCGTTCGTTTCCTTACCGGACAAAGTTTTTTTTAAAGTTTTCAGCAATTCATTGGATGAAAGTCAATCCTTCATCTCTTTGGGTAGTTAGAATTGTGTTGTTTAAAGTGAGTGTAATTTAGTTAGTACCAGTTTCTCCAGTATTGGTCCTCGTTGCTACGGCAACTCCAATACCCAACCCACACATTTTTGAGTGCCAAACGATCCGTTTTCCTTCTACCCCTTCTGGCTCCAGCCCTCTTCTTCCTTTTCCTTCCCCCCTCTCCCCTACTTCTTCTCCTCCGCTTTATTCTCTCCCCGCTGGCTGTTGTCAAAAGTATCGAGCACAAAGCACGTACTCCGTTGCTTCGGCGATAATTCTTTGTTGGTTAGGTAGGTGGGTAGTTAGACATGAAAGTGGTTAAGTAGGCAGGTAGGCAGGCATACAGACAGGCGGACATATAGAGGGGCATACAGACATCTCTCTCTCTCTTCTTCTCTATCTCCCTCCCCGGTACTTTTGTTTTCTTTCACCCCAAACAAAAGGGAATCCCAGGGTATGACGTCTCATCCAGGGGTTCCCTGTGTTGCGCCGAACATTCAGGGGGTTTCCGTGTGTTGCGCCGTAGCTCGGTGCGCAATTCTATGCGGCGGCGGTGGTGCGCTATTCTTTCACTTTCCGGTTAGGGTTAGGGTTAGAGGGTAGGGTTAGGATTAGGACTAGGTTTAGGGTTAGTGTGTGTACCCTACCCCTAACCCTAATCCTACCCCCTAACCCTAACCCTAACCGGAAAGTGATTGCAGGACGGATGCAAATGATGATCGAAGGGAGACAGAAACGGTTGCCACAGCCCAAAGAAACAACACTGTGGTGTGGGGCAATTGAAACGCACTGACACGCACTCCACCCGAACATCCTTGTTTCTAAAGCGTCTATTCGTAGGGCCCTGTGAATAAACAATCTTACGTTAAATCACGTGACCAGCCGTGCCCTGCGAATAGACGCTTTGTTTATTCACAGGGCCCTACGAATAAACTCTCCCAAAGAGAATTTACTTACATTCAGGGCGCAAAACAGACAGTGTTGGAGATCCATTGCAGTCAATATTCATTGCGGACACGACACATGATTGATTGATTGAAGTCACATTATAACTATTTCAAATAGTATAGTATTTGAAATTTTGAAACTTTATTAGTTTATTTATTTATAATTTACAAACTGCGAGACACTTCCCTTCCATTTCTTAGCGTGCCCCATCACGATTTAAAATGTGAGTATTTACTAATGAGACCACGACAGATAGATAGGCCTTGAAATTCAAAATCTAATGGTACCTCAATTATGCTTGGATGTCAATTATGAGCGGAGATATTTACATCTGAGTGTCAAAATCCCGATACAGATTTCGCCATTACTATATTCATACTTTGAGACTGGAGAGTCGCGTCCATTGTTATTGCCACTTCCGGCCAATATGGTTGTCTTAGACTGGCCGCTGACGGATATTAAATCCGACTTCATCCATATGATCCGTCATGTTAAATGATAAAAAATAGTACAAGTATACAAATAATGTGCTAGATATGGCTAGATGATACATCTAGATCTGGCTAGATAATAATCTAGATGTGGTAAGATTGACTAGATTGTACATCTAGATGTGGCTAGATGATAATCTAGATTCTGCTAGATGTGGCTTTATGGATGTGGCCAGATGTGACTAGATGGCAAGATAATACATCTAGATGTGACTAGAAATGACTAGATGGCTAGATGATACATCTAGATGGTCTAGATATGGCTAAATGGCTAGATGATACTCTAAATTTTGCTAGATATAGCTAGATGATACATCTAGATGTGGCTAGATATGGCGAGATGATAATATAGATATGGCTAGATATGACAAGATGATACATCTAGATGTATCTAGATAATACATCTAGATGTGGCTAGATGGCTAGATGATACATCTAGATGTTACTAGATATGGCTATATGGCTAGATAATATATCTAGATATAGCTAGATATGGCTAGATGACACATCTAGATTTTGCTAGAAGTGGCTAGATGATACATCTAGATGTTGCTAGATGTGGCTAGATGGCTAGATGACATCTAGCTTTGCTAGATGTGGCTAGATGATACATCTAGATATGGCTAGTTATGGCTAGATGATACATATAGATGTGGCTAGATAATACATTTAGATGTGGTTATATGCGACTAGATAATACATCTAGATGTGGCTAGATGGCTAGATGATACACCTATATATTTCTAGATGTTGCTAGATGATACGTCAAGATGTGACTAGATGTTGTTAGAGGATAATCCAGATGTCTGTAGACTTGGCTAGATGATACATCTAGACACGTCTAGATTGACTAGATTCGTATCTACATACATCTAGATATACCTAGATATTGCTAGATGTGGCTAGATGATACATCTACATATGGCTAGATAATACACCTAGATGTGACTAGATGGCTAGATGGTAATCTAGATATTGCTAGATATGACTAGATGGCTAGATGATACATCTAGATGTGGCAAGATATGACTAGACGATACAACTAGATATGGCTAGATAATAATCTAGATGTGGTTAGATATGACTAGATGATACATCTAGGTGTGGCTAGATGGCTTGATGATACATATAGATTTTGCTAGATGTGGCTAGATGATACATCTAAATATGGCTAGATGTGGCTAGATGGCTAGATAATACATCTAGATGTAGCTAGATATGGCTAGATGATACATATAGTTTTTGCTAGATGTGGCTAGATGATACATTTAGATGTTGCTAGATATGGCTAGGTGGCTAGATGATAATCTAAATGTGGCTAGATATGACTAGATGATACATCTAGATTTTGTTAGATTAGGCTAAATGATACATCTAGATGTGCTAGATATGGCTAGATGATACATCTAGATCTGGCTAGATAATAATCTAGATGTGGTTAGATTGACTAGTTTATACATATATAGATATGGCTAGATGATACATCTAGATTTTGCTAGATGTGGCTTTATGATACATATAGATGTGGCCAGATGTGGCCAGATGTGGCTAGATGGCGAGATACTACATCTAGATGTGGCTAGATATGGCTAGATGGCTAGATGATACATCTAGATGGTGCTAGATGATACATCTACATATTGCTAGATGTGTTCCCGTGTGTTGCCGGGGCCCATAAGGGAAGCAAAGAATAGCAACACTGCAGCCTACCACGCATGTCGTAAGAGGCGACTAAGGAGGCTTGATGGTTCCGTCGCCCTGCTACTGAGTGAGTGCGTGGCGCGACACTGTGAGCTGTGAGTTTCGTGTGAAATGCTTTTGAATCTGCCCCAGGTTTTTTGGAATGTGACTGCATGTTCGGAGCGATGGCAGATGGCTATGTCCCAGAGTTGACCGGTTTTTGCCTTATGCAGAAATGCGTGGCTGCTGGGCTTCTGGTTGACTGTCACTGCCATCCACGATGAACTGTATTTCATGGACTGTGTGGGTAAACATCTATTAAACATCCAGATGGAAAAATGAGTGCCGATTCCATCAGAGATAAACTGGGTGTTTTGTGGGGGACTATTGTGTTGACATTCTGGTGGCAGCATTATGCACAATGTATCTGTGCGGGCTGTTGTTTGTCGAGACTCCTGTTTTTTCCACTTTTCACATTGGGCAGTGGGGAGCGTTTTGTGTGATATTCACTGGCACAGGAACGGAGCATAATGGGGACGACCCGTTGCTGTGAAGTTGGAACTGCGACTAACTAACTAACTAATTAATTGCTAGATGTGGCTAGATGTGGCTAGATATGGCTAGATGATACATCTAGATATGGCTAAATAATAATTTAGATGTGGTTAGATATGACTAGATGATACATCTAGATATGGGTAGATAATAATCTAGATTTTGCTAGATGTAGCTTTATTGATGTGGCCAGATGTGACTAGATGGCACGATAATACATCTAGATGTGGCTAGATATGACTAGATGATACATCTAGATGGTCTAGATATGGCTAAATGGCTAGATGATACTCTAGATTTTGCTAGATATAGCTAGATGATACATCTAGATGTGGCTAGATATGGCGAGATGATAATGTACATATGGCTAGATATGGCTATATTATACATCTAGATGTATCTAGATAATACATCTAGATGTGGTTAGATGTAACTAGATGATACATCTAGATGTTGCTAGATGTGGCTATATGGCTAGATAATATATCTAGATATAGCTAGATATGGCTAGATGATACATCTAGATTTTGCTAGAAGTGGCTAGATGATACATCTAGATGTTGCTAGATGTGGCTAGATGGCCAGATGACATCTAGATTTTGCTAGATGTGGCTAGATGATATATCTAGATTTTGCTAGATGTGGCTAGATGATACATCTAGATATGGCTAGTATCACAGAGCGACGGGACACGAATGCAACTGAACGAACGCAGAGGCCAAGCAGTAGATACTGTCCAAGTTTATTGCAGGAAACATCTTCGTATCAAAAACGTAACATATTTCATACATGTAGACCCACGTCCTGCTGGCTTGAGATCTTGGTGGTAACTAACACGTTCCCTGTCCCCACGTCAGCGCGTGAGCGTCCGTAGTTGCTTAACTACCGTGTGCTCACGCGTGCATCACCTACTAGACCCTTTTCCCTTTGCACGCCATGCCATCTAAACCCTATAACAGAGCCACTCTGTTATATTTCCTCTCTACCCTCAACGAGACTTTTCCCCAAAAAATCTTAACTCCCAACTCGCCCAACCTAAATCTACGACCCCCGAGTTATGCTTCAAGACCATTATCCGCTAAATCTATATTCTTACCCATCTTACCCCAAGCGCTATTCACCATTACTTCTTCTTCGTTTCTGTAAAATCATAAGCAACCCGCTTACCTGCCTTAACCAACTTTAACACGACTCAACAAAAATCATATACCTCTAACCTGGAACTGACTCTTAATCTACTCCTACAACTCCACTAATTTACTACTCATGTCTTATAGCCACCCGCTATGACCTCCAACAAATGTTACACTTCTTCTATTATTTACCGTGAACTTATACTTCTTCTTCATTCACCATCAACATTACGCCTTAATTATTTCTTCTATATTAAAACATCTCACTTTATAATACACTTCACAAGCAATCCACCTACATGTTTCATAGACACATATGTCCATCGAAATCATTGTCTGTCTGTCTGTCTGTCTGTCTGTCTGTCTGCCTGCCTGCCTGCCTGCCTGCCTGCCTGTCTGCCTGTCTGTCTGTCTGTCTGTCTGTCTGTCTGTCTCTGTCTGTCTGTCTGTCTGTCTGTCTGTCTGTCTGTCTGTCTGTCTGTCTGTCTGTCTGTCTGTCTCTGTCTGTCTGTCTGTCTGTCTGTCTGTCTGTCTGTCCGTCTCTCCTTCCGTCTATCCCTCTCTATCTATCTATCGGGTCAGATCTGTCTGTCTGTCTGTCTGTCTGTCTGTCTGTCTGTCTGTCTGTCTGTCTGTCTGTCTGTCTATGTTTGGCGTACATACAGCAATGGGACTTATCTTAAGATATAGCAATTCTACTAAAATTTATGTCCCTTGATATAACTTTTCTTAAGTTAAGTCCCCTCGCTGTATATAAATTATATTGTAATACACAATTAAATTTTATCAGGTAAATAACTGTTTGTAAACTAACAAACTATACCAGTTGGCAGCACCGGAATGAGAAGAACACGTGTAGACAATTTCATCTCAATCGGATGGACCGTTTGCGAACGCATAAATAACATACAGACAGACATATATTGCCTTTTATATTTATATAGATACATGTCCGCTACCATATTAACAACTGTAGGTCAGCATGGCCGAATGGATAAGAATGCGTGTTCTCAAACATCTGGTGTGTGGAGGCCGAGGTAAAGGGTTCAATCCCTACACTGGGCAGTTGGACTAAAAATGTTGACCTGTCGTCCTTGACTTGGGGACGTAAATTACAAGTACCTCTGAAGTCAGAGTGGGTTCGCCTGTTAATAGGGAAAGCTAATCCACACGCAAAATTTAGCCCATCACTACTAGAAGTAGTGTGTCTGGACTATGCTTGAGTTCAAAGCGAGCTAGCGAAAAATAATATTAACAACTTGTAAGTTGTAACTGCGACACACCCATACTTGGCATTTTCTGTCATCCATGTTTATTTGGTCCAAACCTGCTTCCTGCTTGGCACTGAGTCTGTTCATGTAACTGCGACACACCCATACTTGGCATTTTCTGTCATCCATGTTTATTTGGTCCACACCTGCTTCCTGCTTGGCACTGAGTCTGTTCATGTAACTGCGACACACCCATACTTGGCATTTTCTGTCATCCATGTTTATTTGGTCCACGCCTGCTTCCTGCTTGGCACTGAGTCTGTTCATGTAACTGCGACACACCCATACTTGGCATTTTCTGTCATCCATGTTTATTTGGTCCAAACCTGCTTCCTGCTTGGCACTGAGTCTGTTCATGTAACTGCCGGTTGAGATTTTACCCTGCAGTTCTGGGGTAGAGCCCTACACAACATGAGCACCTGAGTCTCCTCAGAGCGGGAGAATGGTGAAAAAAGTACCTGGTCACCCCATGTCATAACCTCATGAGATTTAATAGATGTGATGATGGACTACATGGCATCAGTACTGCACCATCTCCTGAAGGGCTATGTTTGTCTATAATCATCATCACGTGCCATGCCAATAAGCCTGGAGAAACTTGGATCAGGTCTACGCTCGTGTCCCAATTACCCCATGTGACCAACCCATTCAGATATTTATCTCTTGTCTTTTGCTTTTTTTCCCGTCTAATTTGCCAATTGTTTCTAAGTTGTCAAGTTACCCCCCTCCCCACCTAAAACAGATCTGCTTGTCTTAGGACATTTATAAACATAAAGTGGTGTTTAAAATATAAAGAACACAAACACCGTCACGTCATATGAAGTGACGTGTGGTATTTTGAACACGTCAATTCAGGTGACGTGAAAATATAGTAATGCTTTATTTTATATTTTCAACATTCACAGAGTAAAACATCTTCACAATACTGGTATTTACATTGCAACATTTCAAGTCATAGACCATTCATAATTACTGATAATATGCATTATGTCAAGGGGAAATAATTATTCAGTGAAATTTTCGGACATCAACCCAGTAATTATAGCTATTTCAGAATTATCGCCCTTTTTTTAGCTCTTCACTTTTTTTTGTGTAGTTTTGCGAACTTTTACCCGCGTCATCAAACGATCACTTCCTGGATGGACATGTACTGCTAAAAAGAACCAAAAAAATGGAAATCGGTGTGGTACGA
The DNA here is from genome assembly GCA_014155875.1 of Cepaea nemoralis. NCBI lineage: Eukaryota > Metazoa > Mollusca > Gastropoda > Stylommatophora > Helicidae > Cepaea > Cepaea nemoralis. Next base: position 206,070 of record JACEFZ010012092.1, read on the forward strand.
TGAAAGGGGAACTTATTCTCATATATTTAGCATTGCGTCTGCTAGCTAAGCGCGAATTTATTACACCGAGAAAACGATTTGTCAGGATTATATTTTGTTCTGTTCACGATTAGTAAGGTAATTTGTCACATAACTCCTTGTAGCATAAAGAAATATTAAATTTTTTTTGTATTTTTGAGTTCCCCGTTAAATTTTACATAAATGTGCCGAGTTGCAACATCCCCCTATTCGTCCTTCGATAGGAAATGTTTTTTTTTTAGCAAACAACAAAGCAGCATAGCCAGATCAGCCATCTTAGAACCCACGACTCCATACCTTCAACCCCACTGGATGAAATGAATGGTTATCATCATTCTTGATGGACAAACAACATTGTATTGAGAATGAATAGACTCCTCTGAATAGCGCATGCACTTTGCAAAATTCTATCTACGGTGATACCCACGCTATAGTAATTAGTATAGTAATACTATTAGTATTAATATGCTATTATATTATTATATTAATATATTAATATTATTATTAACTATTATAGGTGGTCCTTTGTTTATTTTATAATTTGAACCGTCAGTTTAATAACTAAAATTAAAATTAGTAAAATTAAACAGAAGAGATTAGAATTAGAAGTTTCATTCATAGTTAGTGACTCAGACTAGTGTTCTGTACCCTTTGTGTTAATTCAATTGTATTGTAACGTCTTCTCTTTTAATTTATTTTGGCATCTTTCATTTTCCGTTTTATTTACATTATGATAGTTTGTTGGAGACATTATTAATATTATCTAATCCCACAATAGATGATCGTATCAGAATAAATTTTACTTTTACCTTTGACAATCACGGCCACATTTCCTGAACATTTAGAAGAATAACAAGATGATGTTACACGTTGCACATATATATTAAATCAATTCCAGTAACATACATATTCATGAATGTAATACATTATACACTTTTTGTCTTTAGAATCGACTACTGAAGATGGCAAAGAGGACCGCTATGCATCTCACAGAACACTTGTCAGTGTTTCAAGCTGGATACCCTATCCTGAAAGGCTTCATCGCTAAGCTATTGATAGTAGATGGTCGTGCTGTACCTGATGTGATGAGAGAAGTCAGGAGTCTCGTTCATGCCAACGAACCAGGCAAGCTATTACAGGAAAGTACTCTTACTAGTTATATACGTATATTTAACAAATTAATTCTGAAACATAAAAAGCATTTAACCAAACAATGGCCATCACTTGTCACACTCTTTCTTGAACCATTTCCTCTGACATTCAAGACTCTGTCTGTCACACCTACTGTGCCACAGCCTGGACATACATCACCAACACAGCAACCAGAATCAACCTGCACACCACCATTAAATACACTGCTACAATCAGGCATATCACAATCAGCACATTCTTCTTCATTACCTTCTGTTTCAGCGTCCTGTGGACAGTCACCAAAGAGACTAAAGAGAGACTGTGACAACTGTGTCCACAAGCGACGCACTATTATAATCATGACAAAGAAGATAAAATGTTTGCGTGAGCAGGTGAAAGAGCTTCTCAAAGCTTCATCCAAGAGGAAGACATCACAGTTGTCTGTGAAACGACTAAATGAGAAAGTTAAAAGGAAGATGCAGTCAGCAATGCATTGGAGATTAAAATATAAGGATGTAAAGGAAAAGCATGATGATAATTTGAAAAGATTGCTGGATCTCCATTATCTAAAGAATAGAGTAAGTGTTCTAGAAACAGCTTTAGATAGCAGCATGAAAGAAAATAAGAATGTATTGGCAATCAATTACCAGTTGTCTAGAATGGTTGTGGATGCCAGACTAAAGGTTGACCTACACAAGGCGAGACTTGATGACGTTAAAAAGGATAAACAAAGAATGAAAGAACTGCATGAAAGAGAACGAAAGAAAGTCGAAAAATGTGCAGCAGAAACATCAGCACATTATGAGAATGAAATTGCCGTGCTGGAAGAGAAAATAGAAGAAAGCAAGGTCATCAAGACGAAGAGAAATGGCCAATATGATGTTCTGTTCCGCCGTTGTATATATGAATTTTTATTACATAATGTGAGTGTGGCAAGTGTGTCTCATTTGTTAGGATGCATAGGCCATACTTTTTTTAATAGGACATTTTCACATCTGCCCTGCGCTAGTACAGTGGCACAGATGGTCATAGAAATAGGCATACTTTCGGAGGTCCAGGTGGGTCATGCCCTGCATAACTGTAAAAGTGCTAATTTAGCCTGGGACTCCACTACCAAGGCTGGAACCCACATAAATGAGGTCCATGTGCATTTGATCACATCAGAAGGTACAGACAAAGATCTAACATTGAATGTCAGTTCTCTTTCAGGTGGTGCGACAGACCAGCTGCTCAACCATATCACCCAAGCAATTTCCGATGTCTGTCAGACATATAGTGAGGCATATGCCCTGGATTTCGCAGAGGTGAAAGAAACAGTTTGCAAAAACTTTCGATCCACCATGAGTGACAGGGCAAGTGTCAACCACTGTGTCCACAGAGAACTATCGAAATTGATGGGTGATATCGTTGAGTTGAAGTGTAGTGTACATCCCTTGGATGGACTGGCCACTGCGGCAAGAACTACTCTCCATAAGCTGGATTTGGCTAAGCAAGGACGCATTTCAGATCTGAAACCAGCCTTAGGATGCCGTGCTGCCCAGCTGATTCATCAAGTTTCTAAACTGAGGTAATTGGTACAGTGCTTCTCTATGAACATTAATGTTAATGTTTTATTGCATTCCAATTGCTTACCCACCTATAACAGTTTTTATCTGTAGTCTGTTAAAACAAATAGGAGTTATGGATATTAACATGTGTTACCACTTGCTTTGGGAAATAGAAATTATAACAGGTGTCATACTTTATATGATATTTTTAAGAAATTAGTTTTAAAATTTTTAAAAATTAAGTTACAATTACTGAAAAGTTAGTATCATATCCTTTACAAGGTGGTGCACTACATTCTGGAAATTTTTGCTGTCGTTGATGTCTTGTCAAGTTATGTTCAGTAGTTTGCCATTGCTTTCTGAATGACTGGCACCCATACCATTTTGTAAAAAAACACCAACGCAACATGATCTGACGGCAAATCGCATGCAGCTGTGTTTCAAACACGGGTAATCAGGATCACAAACTGCACCCTAGACCATGAAGCCAGCTGATAGGATATCAGCTGAACGACATCACGAGAAGACAACCTGATTGACTGACCTTACAACTTCATGTGTGTTATAAATAAATGCAAGATTGTGGATCTACATCACACATGCTTGAATGTCTTCAATGTTTTTTCTTTGCAGATTCAAAGACGGTTCTGGGGATCCCTCGTATTTTATGACCTACCTAAAGAAACATGGCATAAAACCTAACATTATTCTCAGGTATGTAGGCAACCGCCTACATGTCATGTTCCATATGGCAGCCGTCATCTACTGTCATCGCGACATCCTCATCAATTTTATGGTAACAAGAAAGTCTAGAGACCTCTGCAGTAAGATTCTCAGTGGCTTGACAGAGCCTAGCATACAACTTCAACTCCAAATAATGGGACTATTTTCAAAGTACCTTACCGGGCCATGGATGAGCTTCTTCTATGATGGAGGAAAACGTGGATATCGGCTTGGGGTATGTATTATGCATTGTTAAGAAATAATTTATGCAACGTATTAACATGATTAGTATAAAAAGTGACATTTAACTGCCTTTTAATTCAAGATATGTTTTAAAATGTGTTACACATAAGGGTGTGAGGCTTGGCAGCTTGTGAAATTGGCATTTGTGTGATTTATCCACACAAATTGCAACTGACTCAGAAAGCATGCTGTGATGTCGGTTCTTCAATCAATCAATCCCAAAGAGCTGCAAAAACCTGTGTGTCATCATCCAAAGTGTATATCTTTGCCAAGTATGTCCATTGTCATATGATAGCACATTGACTTCATGTCTGTATTTTAATTGATGCATATTTTTTTTTTTTTTAAGTTGGGTGTCCCTTACGGGGTGTTGCATTCAACACAAACATTCTTCAGCTATTGTTGATATACTAGGCAAGTGTTAAGTTCAGTAGTTTGCCATTGCTTTATGAACGACCGGCTCCTATACCAGTACGTTATAACACAACACAACACGGTCTGCTGCACAAATCTTGCTGTGAGACTATCTGTTTATACAGTAAACTGTTTGGTACTTGACTACAAATATGTCATGTGTCTCTACAACATTCCTTTCTTCCAGGCTAAAGAATTCCAGCCAGCCATAGAAAGACTGAAGGCCTTACTGGCTTCACCGGAGGATCTGTGCAGCACCACAGTCAATGTGTTGGGGCAGCCGATGGTGGATGTGGATCCAGACCTCACACACGTGGAGATGGCCACTAGGGAGGAGTTCCTGGAGACAGTGAAAAAATTGACATCTAGTTTTATTATACTTCTTAACAGGCAATTAGGTGATGGTAGCATTCAGATTAATGAATCTGATGAGATGATTGAAGCAACAGAATCAGCTCCAATGCATAATATGCATGCTGAGCGGACTCTAGGCATGATGGATGCCTTGATGCGGAGGGCTCCGCATGCCTCACTTGGTTTCAATGATGCCAAGTTGAAGGCTGTGCAAAACAACACTTTGCAGTGGCTGGAGTTATGTCCAAAGGACAAGCAACACCAACTTGTCCAGTTTGCTGTTCGGCAGGCACCTAGGGTTAGACAGAGAATGGCAGAGAGGGAGAAAGCTGTTCATGCAGCTATATGTGAGAAGCATGATAAACTCACAAGAGTCGCTTATCAAAAGGAGCTGAAATCGGAAGTTGCTAGTAAAGGATTAACCCCTTTATTACTGGACTTAGATATGTTTAGGAAGTTAGATGATTTGTGCAAGGAAAGACTGAAAAATTTTATGCAGAATGACAGTGCTTTATCTGATATATTGTTACGTCATGTATGGCAGCTGGAAGGTGAGAACTGTGTCTATTATGAGATGGTCAGAGATGTGATGACCACTCAAAAAAAAGGTAAGTATAAAAAAGTGCTTGACCTCTGGTTCTGGAAAGCGGCTGACATCCCTTCTGATGACTACTTCAGTATGAATGTGATAGATTTTTTAGTAGATTTTGCAATAGGTTATTTATCTTTTTTGTAATGTTGTTACTGTCTATCTTGTTTCTTTTACACATTTGAGATGGTAAAGCAGTAATATTTGTTTAGTATTTAGATTAAGTATGTTGTCAAGTTTTCACTGTCTCACAGGTAAGTACAGCTTGGTGTATTGTGGCATGTGTCAGTCTGATGAAACAATTCAGGTGCACACCTTCCTGCGGTGAGTTTCTATATATTTGTTGAATAAAATTAGTGGAACTACGATAAATCAATCAGTTGCTGTCTCCACAATGAAGATTGGCTGCAATGGATCTCCAATGCTGTCTGTCTCTCATCCTGACTACATTCCGTCAAGCTGATGTACGTCCATCTCTGGATGTTATCTTCCTACTTGTATCGTTGTCTACCTCTTGCTTGCTTGTCCTCCAGTAGGGTTTTTATGTGTCATGGTTGTTAATGTGGCTGAAATATTTCACTTGCCTCTTCTTTTTTTTGTGCTTTGTGAAAATATCAAAAATATAAAATTAAACACAGTAATGAAGCTTACAGAAAGGAATCATGAAAAACACAGTTACAGACGTTTTGATTAGCTTCATCAGTGAACACATACCTACACAAAACACAACATATAATCACGGAGAAGACCTTCCAGTGACTACATTAAGGCATAAAAATGGAATGAGAAGAATAAAAGGGTGAAGAAATGACAGCAATGAAGAGAAAATGCAAATTTACAAACAGATTTCGCTACTTATCTCTGAATCCCAGGCTGAGATACTAACATGAGTGTCTCTTATTTTGTGAAGGTGGTCTGAGAGTGAAGGCTAAGAAGAAGTGATCAGGTGGATGTCAGGACAAACCATGAGTGGGTTGTTTCAGTGGATGGGTTGGCCAAAGTGAACGAATATTAAAGAGCAATGATGTTTGCACCTGGGTATGATGGTATATCAATCAACCGTGCTGTTCTTTATGTCTTGCACTGAGCAGCAACGAGAGAAGCTGCAGTTGACACAACTGCAGTATATCCATCATCCGTGCTGGCTCTCATTCACACCTATCTGTTCTTTATGTCTTGCACTGAGCAGCAACGAGAGAAGCTGCAGTTGACACAACTGCAGTATATCCATCATCCGTGCTGGCTCTCATTCACACCTATCTGTTCTTTATGTCTTGCACTGAGCAGCAACGAGAGAAGCTGCAGTTGACACAACTGCAGTATATCCATCATCCGTGCTGGCTCTCATTCACACCTATCTGTTCTTTATGTCTTGCACTGAGCAGCAACGAGAGAAGCTGCGGTTGACACAACTGCAGTATACCCATCATCCGTGCAAGAGATAACCTGAGTGTTACACATCAGTGCCACACAGTATAATCTTGCTGTGCCAACCCATATTTTGTGGATTACCGGTGGTCTGATCTTATACAACCCCAATAACACAATGCATTGGGATTCTGAGGATAAGCAAAACACTTGTACAATTTTCATTTTCTCTTCATTGCTCCCATTTTTTTCAGCTTCCTATCCTTCTCATTCCATTTTTATGCTTTAATGTAGTCACTGTAGTCTTCTCCATGGTTATATGTTGTGTTTTATGTATGTATTTGTTTGTAGATGAAGGTAATCGCAGCAACGTCCTGTTCGTTTCATAATTTTTTCCTGTAAAGCTGGATTACTTTGTGTTATTTTTTATATTCTTGAGTTTCGCCCTCGTTTCAGCTGGTCAGTAGTCAATATTCCTGACCGGATCCGGAAACAGTCCCGGATCACGCATGTGAAGCGGGTGTGTAACCACGCGGCACACACCAAATTATCACAACAGAACATCACAACGCTACCCATCGTAGGCTATGCTCAAGATTGAGTAGCTACGATGGGTAGCGTTGTGATGTTCTGTTGTGATAATTTGGTGTGTGCCGCGTGGTTACACACCTGCTTCACATGCGTGATCCGGGACTGTTTCCGGATCCGGTCAGGAATATTGACTACTGACGAGCTCAAATGAGGGCGAAACTCGAGTATAGTGCTTCCATATTGACGTGGATAGGCCTTAGGTTCATACCAGAATGCGATCCGCGTTGCCAGTAGTGGGTTGTGCTCAATATTTAAATTTCAAATTCCGAAACAACCACATAATCAATTGATTATTGCTCACTGGATTTAGGAGGCCTGGTGTTCCTTGCCAGTGAGAAGTCCTGATCGTTCGGGTCCCATCGATTGATGGACGTCGGTCGCGGCGATTGGGCAATCTTGAGCATAGCCTACGATGGGTAGCGTTGTGACATTCTGTTGTGATAATTTGGTGTGTCCAGTGTGTGCCGCGTGGTTACACACCCGCTTCACACGCGTGATCCGGGACTGTTTCCGGGTCCGGTCAAGGATGTGCACTACTGACGAGCTCAAATGAGGGCGAAACTCGAGTATACTGCTTCCATATTGACGAAACAACCACATAATCAATATTCTTGTGTATTGTGCTATATGTATATATCTATTTCTAGGGTATTTTATGATTTATATTTTTCAGTTCAAGTGAGACCCTGCGTAGACCATCATCAGAGAAGACTCATTGAACGTCCAAGTAAACATCCAAGACCTGCAACAGGTAGCAGCGAACAGCCAGATCATGGAAATGTAAGTACATTTTAATTTTGTTTGGAGGTAAACAAGCTGTGAAGCCATTTTAAATTGTTAATTAGGTCAGGGCACATCCTATAAAAAAAAATGAATAATACGTCAAGTTAGGCCTCGCCGCCCCGGACGCAATGATATATGGCACAAATAATAAACAGTTGGCGGCCATTTTAAATTGTTAATTAGGTCACGGCAAATCATATTGAAAAAAAGAAAAATACTTCAAGGTAGGCCTCGCAGTCCCGGACGCAATGATATATGGCACAATGTTGTCCGTTTAAAAATAAACAAGCCACGTTAATAGAAGGCAAATAATAAACAGTTTGCGGCCATTTTAAATTGTTAATTAGGTCAGGGCACATCCTATAAAAAAAAAAAATAATACGTCAAGTTAGGCCTCGCCGCCCCGGACGCAATGATATATGGCACAATGTTGTCCGTTTAAAAATAAACAAGCCACGTTAATAGAAGGCAAATAATAAACAGTTTGCGGCCATTTTAAATAGTTAATTAGGTCAGGGCACATCCTATAAAAAAAAATAAATAATACGTCAAGTTAGGCCTCGCCGCCCCGGACGCAATGATATATGGCACAATGTTGTCCGTTTACAAATAACAAGGGCGGCCATTTTAAATTATTAATTAGGTCACGGCAAATCATATCGAAAAAAAGAAAAATACTTCAAGGTAGGCCTCGCAGCCCCGGACGCAATGATATATGGCACAATGTTGTCCGTTTAAAAATAAACAAGCCACGTTAATAGAAGGCAAATAATAAACAGTTTGCGGCCATTTTAAATTGTTAATTAGGTCAGGGCACATCCTATAAAAAAAAAAAATAATACGTCAAGTTAGGCCTCGCCGCCCCGGACGCAATGATATATGGCACAATGTTGTCCGTTTAAAAATAAACAAGCCACGTTAATAGAAGGCAAATAATAAACAGTTTGCGGCCATTTTAAATAGTTAATTAGGTCAGGGCACATCCTATAAAAAAAAAATAATAATACGTCAAGTTAGGCCTCGCTGCCCCGGACACAATGATATATGGCACAATGTTGTCCGTTTAAAAATAAACAAGCCACGTTAATAGAAGGCAAATAATAAACAGTTTGCGGCCATTTTAAATAGTTAATTAGGTCAGGGCACATCCTATAAAAAAAAATAAATAATACGTCAAGTTAGGCCTCGCCGCCCCGGACGCAATGATATATGGCACAATGTTGTCCGTTTAAAAATAAACAAGCCACGTTAATAGAAGGCAAATAATAAACAGTTTGCGGCCATTTTAAATAGTTAATTAGGTCAGGGCACATCCTATAAAAAAAAATAAATAATACGTCAAGTTAGGCCTCGCCGCCCCGGACGCAATGATATATGGCACAATGTTGTCCGTTTAAAAATAAACAAGCCACGTTAATAGAAGGCAGAATTTCTCAAGTTTCCAATCTTAGGGACGCGATAAATCCTGACTTATCAGTTAATTCTTCATTGCACTTCCTGGTATTAAATTACGTCACCATATAATTCATAACTCCGCTTAGAATCAACGTACAGTCTTCGTTGAGATACCGTTGGATTCGTCTCGTCAAGCTCTATCTATCTGGTATGATTTCATAAGTAAAAACCCAATTTTTAAATATTGACCAAAATAGCTAGTAATTATTAGATACCTCTCTATGGGCATCTGTGGTAGGGTAGAGGCTAGACTGTCACCTGCTGGCCCAGTGGTGATTGGTTCAATCTGTGTTGTGGTGGATTTGAAGTTTTAAACTTGACCTGGATTCCCAGGTTGACTGAGCCCAAAATGGACACCAGGAAATGCCTTGGGAAGTAGAGGCAGTCGGCGTGAGACTGACCACATCAGGCACCATGTGATTGGTCTATACAATTATAGGTGGCACTAAATGCCCAATGTGCCTCAGGGTGGGTAAAATGCTTCTTTACTGACTATCTTTGTGTCTTGCTGTCTCTCTCCACTCTCCATCTGTCTATTAATGTCTCTGCTTTGTTGTGTGTGTTTTTTTCTCTCAATTGAAATACACAAAGTGTAAATTGTTCACATTTCTAGTTTTACAACAGTTTAACCTATTTAATTTCTATTTTCTCTTAGTATCTTTCTGTATTCCTATCTCTCTACCGGTCTCCTTTCCTGTCTCTCTCTCTCTCTCTCTAGCATCTCTCTGTATACTCGTATCTGTCAGTGTATCTGTGCGTATCCCCGTTTCGCTATCCGTGTGTATCATGTATTCACTGTCTCCTCCTTTCAGGGCTGTCTTTTTTTAAATTTTAAACTGTCCATCTCTGTATTTCAGTCTCTCTGTGTTTTGCTGTCTCTAAGTGTGACCACACAGCTCTCTTTCTGTATCCATCCGTGGATCAACATGGAGACCATTTGGTCTATAACAAAATGGCCCTAGCAACATAAGCCCTATCAACATAAGCCCTATCAACATAAGCCCTATCAACATAAGCCCTATCAACATAAGCCCTATCAACATAAGCCCAATTCGATTGAAGCCGTTTAAAAGGGACCTTAACTCTGTTTTACTTACGGACCAATCAATTTTTTATTTCTTCTGGCCCTGCGTGTTACTCCTTTCTGTGATGGGCGTAACATATATCAAATTCCATTCTTCTGTTGCCTCAGAAGAGAAGTTATATTAGGGCCAATCGTCTGGCTCAGATTAATAATCATGTGATCGAGTCAGCCACACACACACTTATATATATATATATATATATATATATATATATATATATATATATATATATATATATATATATATATATATATATATATATATATATATATATATATATATATATATATATATATATATATATATATATTGTCAACAACTCAACTGACAGGCACTAACGGATACTTCTCCCACACCAAACAAGAATACTTGCAAGTCGTGTGCGAGGAAAATAACTGGTACATTTTATTGCCGTTGGCTCGCTACAAGCAGGTAACAGTCGCTAGTACACACAACATAAAGCCACAGAAATTATCTATCACTAGTTGCTAATGCCTATGCTAACTCTCTATCTATTTAGTTAAACACAAAACCCCTATCGCTACTCTAACGAGGTGCACACTACAAGTCCTGTCCTCCCGTCTGACGTTCTTTCATCCCGTCGGTCACACACCACGCGGATCGACCTTGACCTTGGTGCGTGTTGCCTCACATGGCACGCTGATCGCAGACGTGGTATGTTGAGTGGATACTCAACTTCTCCGTGGCTACCACGAGGCGTGATGCTATCGTGATTAGAGTGCTAACTCTCTGAACAACGCCTGCGTGTCTCATGAGGGAATGGATAACCATCTCCCATTACCTCATCTCCCCTGCCCTTACCTCGGGCACCGTATCACCTCCTGGCCTCTTCAAGCTTGACTGCTCTTCCTGGCGGAGGGGATGCGGTCGAGTCTTTGACACACACCCACCCCTCCTTGTGTTGCGTCATCAACTTTCACTCATTGGTTGTGACGCAAGAGGTTTCTAAAAAAAATTTAATGTCTCTAATTTTTTTTGTCAAAGACTCTAGATAACCTGGCTTTGGGCACTCTAATAGACTTCTACTGACTATTGTCACAATGTAGCAAAACTTTACTTGGCTACTGGCAATCGCCACAAACTTGACTGGTTGGCGTGAGCCCTCTTCTCACATGCTATATTATATTTATTAGAGGTATGTCTGAACCGGACCGTTGTCTTATAAGACCTGCCCTCACATAGTAAATTAACTTACTACCCATACAAAGTTGACTTTTTTAGGGTCAACACATGAATTGCTTCATGTCCCCCCATATAATATTTAACAACCATTATACAAGAGTGTGTGCGACAGGCTTTACCTACTTCGCTTCCGCGTGTAAAGTCCTATTTCACTGTTAAGTTAGTTTTTCGTTGTCTATTATGTCCCCTGACCCGAAGTTATCTCCCTTTGATCTAGAAAAAGTGAATGTAATTTATCTGTTTGTTTTTCTGGTTGTTTGTGTGTTTGGATATAATTAATCTACTAATCTAACTTCTAATCTATGTTTCTACCTCCTATGTGTATGTATGTTAGTTTTTTAAGTGTCATAATTTGGTTAAATGTGGCCACAAACAGGTGTATAACACTAATTCGTGACTACATTCCCTTGTTATGAAACCCCAAAATACTGTAATCTAAGTTCTAAACTATCTTACAGACACACATTCACACTAACACATTCTCAATAACGAAAACCAACACTAACACAGACAAACATTAAAAGTCGCGCCAGGCAGCAGAAGAATTTGCTGACTGATCTCACTCTCTCCCGTCTATTTTCCATTCGCTCTCACTTTCACACTTCTGTCACACTTCTTTCATCCTTAATTCTGTCACACATCTTTTATCCTTCCACACTAATCCTTCCGATTATTTAAAAACCTTGGAGTGACACTGTACAGGTTTGGCTCAGTTTGAGATATTTGAGCCCAATGACTGTGCGAAAATCGCTGCACGAGTCATGTATTTACACTATATTTACACGGACGAGAAAGGGTTGATGGTGTATCCCCTTGGTCTCATCATCCATTATATTATACTAACTACAACTCTAAATCCTAACATAATAATATTAATTCTATAAATATGTATTTAATGTGTTAACTAAATTTTGTCATGTTAATTATATGATATGTTTATATTAATCGTTATGTTTGTCTAATTTAAGGGATGTAATCTAACTATTTAAATGTAATTAATGTGATGTGAATTATGTACCTTAATTACATGGATGATGTGAACACAAATTATGTAATTTTCTAACACTCTACTAACTAATGTTTTTAAATGCACAAAGGAATTATATGAGTGATATTCTTAATCTAAATGGTGTAAATGATGTATGTTCTAAATGTTCTATAATCTAAATGGTGTAAATGATGTATGTTCACTTATCTAATCTTTTTATCCTATTCTGATGTAAAATGATGATATTACTAAATGGTAATATTTGATAGGTGGTATGGTTTCATTAAGATGGAATGAACTGAACCGAAATGAAGCTAAGTGAAATATAACACCCTAAATGGTACTATTCCTATCAAACTTTTAATTTAGCTTGTAATTAACTATTTTTACGTCTAAATTAATATTCTAATTTAATTCTAATGGGTTAATTACTGTACTAACTACACTATTAAAATAAATGAGAACTGTTATATTTCCTAACCTATATCTAATTTATCACTATCTTAAAATATTATATTACATATCACAATAATTTTATATACATGGTATTCAGCTACCTCAGGTTAGTTGTTGCCTTCATGATTGTACATTGGTTTTATAGGCATAATATATATACACACTTTGCCTGGGTATCTGAAATACATTGCACAGTCATACTAGTGTTCTATCGGTAGTGCACGTGTAGAGTTCGCTGGTGTCGTAGCTCAGTCTTTTCGTGTCTGTAATTAAGCATTGTTCTGACACTGTTTTCTGCGCTTCACACAAATGATACACCGGAATGGAGCTTAGTTGGTAATGAGCTGTCCTATTTCACACGGTGATATCTACGTTTTGCAGCACAGTTCTTCACTTGATGTCTACGGACACATGATAGTTCACTGTTCTTGGTACATGATTAAGCACATAATGTCGATGTATATGTAACCTATTTTACATAGAATAATATAATATATTCATGTACTAACTATCACTCTACATTTATATGTGGGATTTCAGGTATTTCTACCCCAGATGGTAAAATTAGTGGCCACCTGTATATCCGGTCATTTCCATGCACACCAATATGTCTGACCGTGATCGGGGAGTTGTCGGTCTGGACAATGCAGTGAACATCCGTCAGAATTAGATGGAGCTTTCTCACCGCATAGATGACGCTTAGGGTTGCAACTGTGATATGGAATCTCTGGACTCATCAGGTGTGATCTTACGGCTCACGTAGCAACTCGGGTGGCAGATGCCTCCAAAAAATTGGCCTAGTACTGCTGGCATCTGTCCTAGAATAATAAACGAGCCTAGGATTAGGCAAGCGGAGGATTGGAATATTTACAAAAAAGGATCTTCAATTTTGACAATGCAGAAATTAATAATGCATCTTTCACATCCAATTTTACAGATGCTTTTCAAAACATTGGAAACTACACTTGTAATTTCCGCTAAATTTGGAATAAATTTACTATAGTAATTTACTAATTCCAGAAGGTTTCTGACCTATTTCTTTCTGATCAACATGGTCAGATTCATAGTTATTTTTTTTTAATGATTCTATTGTCAGTCTTAAGTTGACATGACCTTGTGAGATGGCATGACTCAAAAGTTGAATTTCTTTGAAGCCTATTTCACATTGCTCGGTTTGACAGTGAGACCGAAGAGTCGCACTCTGTCAAAGACATGTCTTAGTTTCAGTCAGTGTGTCGTCCAGTCATCAGTATGGAAACATATATCATGCGTATTCTGTAAGCTCACTAAATGTATGCATCTTGTCGGATTTGCTAGTCCCGCTAACTAGTGTAGTTGCGCTATGTATGTCTGTCGTCTTATTATTAGGTGTGGGTGCAATGTGTTCGTCTGTCTCTACTCCTGTCTCTTGTCGTGAAAAGTAAAGTTTCAACATGTTGACATGGAACATCTTTAAGTGTCTGTTTATCGATATTCCATAGTCACCATTTGAAATCTCACGTACCACCTTGAATGGTCCTTGCCATTTTGCTTGTCTGGACGTAACCGACGCATGTTTTGATTTGGTTTACCATCGATTGTTCAAGCACCCTTGTTTGTGTATTGGTAAATTTGACCCTCCCTCTCACAGGTCTAGAAGCCAGAGTAGAAGGTAGTACTTCAGCTGTAGGATGTCTACTCTTAAACTTATGTACTAATTGTTGACAGACATTACAAGAAAATACATTACGACAAAATAATTTTATATCATTCCAAAACTCTGGCCAATGAAACTGAGCCTGGGATCTAGTCCTGGCTTTGTCGTATGCCAGGTGACCTGCAAGCGGTGACTCCTGTGCAGGTTTTTGCACAGTTAAGCGGTGTTGTACAGGTCGCACCGTTTGCAGATTCTCATGGTTCTCAGATGTACAATATCTCGTAAGAAAGCCATTATTAGGTTTAAGGAACCATGAGGCATTTTTGGTCACTTTAGATCTTTCTTTCATTAATTTTAAATATGGAGACACACTAGGATCAGCTTTCTGCTGTTCTATAAATTTCTGTCTGTTGGTATCATCTGTGCCAGTTGGAGAAAGCAACAGTAGTCTCTCATCTTGTAGTGTGTCTTGATGTTTTACAGTGTCTGCTCTAGTAGTTGCATTAGCTGCATTTAATTTCTCCCATGCAACTATTTCATCACTAGTACATTGTTTCAGTTGGGGTAAGGAACCCAAAATCAAATCAGTACAAGGGTTGTCAAGTATTGCACAAGTAAAGGTACCCGAAAGGAAAGGAGTGTTAATACGGGCTTTGCCAAAGGGTAAATTTCAATGTTACCCGAAAAGGTTCGGCATTTGACAGAGTCGCCTGTATAATCACCTGGACTCACTAGATCCTTTCTAAGACCAATAAGGGTACTGCCGCTGTCCAGCAAACATTGGCATGGTCTGTCGTTGACCATTGCATTGTGGAACACTAACTTGCCTCTGGAGGCTAATGCTGCATTTACACTCTCAGTTGAGCATGGTACTGTATGTCCACATTCTAATTTTCCGTCTGCATGAAATTGGTAACATTGGTCACAATTGTCAAAGCTTAACACATCGTTCACACAACAGACATCTTCAGACTCTTTGAAAGGTAATACATTCTCAACTTCACACTCAGTCTCACTACCACTATCAGAAGAAGTATCAATCAAAATAGCATTGTTAGCTTTCATACGTTGGCGGCCAAGGCACTTATTAGAATAATGGCCATAGCTGGAACAAAAAAAAACATTTGATTGCACGCCTGTATGCAGATCTTTTATTTTGTTGTTTCTTGATAACATTTTCAAGATGCGCCGGATAATTCGGCGATTTGTCACACATAGAATAAGTGTCGTGCATAAGTTGACAGTAAATACATTTTGACACTTTTCTAGTCTTTGATGTCAGTAGTTTCTGAAAGGGTTTTCTGTTACTCTGATAGTTTTTTGGTTGGTATTTCACAAAGGAAACTATTTCAGAGTCATTTGAAGTCTTAAAAATATCTCTGTTAGAAGAAAAATATGCTGAGCCTTTTTTCTCAAACTGCTCGATGTTCTCAATGTCTGACTGCTGCAAAAATTTAGCAAAAGGAGAAGGTATAGTGGATATAACCTTATCCATAGCTATTAAGTTTTTTAATCTATCAAAGTCTTTACCTATGTTAGCTGCTTTAAGCCACCTATTTAGAACACTTTGAACATTTGAGACGTAGTCAATGAAAGTCTCAGTAGGTTTAGGTTTTAAATTTGAGAACTGAACCTGATACCCAGGGGCATCAAGTAAAAAGTGCTGCATAATCCTATCATGGATGTATTGATAGTTAGATCTCAGCTCAGTTGGTATAGATTCTATTACTTTAAGGGGCTCACCACTCAGATTCTTCATAAAAATCGGAGCCCACATCTCTAATGGAACTTGGTGATACTTAAATTGATACTCTACATCTGTCTCTTATACACATCTCTCTACATTCTCTGTCCAGGCTGATATGGAGTCTTCTTTACAATATGGTTTGATAATATTTTTGTATTTATTGAACTTATTTTCCTCTTGTTGACTTCTTAATTTAGTGGCAGAGATTTCTGCGTGTGAGTCTACATCCATGCCTTTCATCTTTAATTGTGTCTCTGATTCTACTTGAATTTTTTTTTTCTTAACTCTTGCCGTTTCATCTATCTCTTTTTGCTTTAGATCTAATTCCTTTTGTTTTAATTCTTTCTCTTGATCTAATTGCTTTCGTTTCATCTCCTTATCATGTTCTAACTGTTGTTGCTTAACCTGCTTATCATGTTCTAACTGTTGTTGTTTCAGCTCTAATTCTTTATATTTTGTGATCTCAGTTAATTCTTTCTGGTGTTGTCTTTCTCGTGCGCGTTCATCTCTCTCCGCATTTTCTTTTCGTATTTGTTCATCTTTTGCTTCTTTAAATTTCTTATCCGCATATTCTTCTAACTCTTTACCTGTGTATTGTAATTGCTTACCAGCTTTTATATAGTCTTCTAAAGTTGCCATGTTCTTAGGTAATTAGCTTGCGTTGACTTACACTGACTTGTTTAATTAATTATTTATCTTTGATGTGCTATGTTTGTTACTCGCTGAGCACTATGAATTGTATTTTCAGTTCCTATGCTGAACAAAATTTCTATGTTGGAAAATCAGAGCACAAAAATATGCTAGTGTATCACAAGCTGAAAAAGAGATGCACTATTAATCACATTGCATGCCAAAAATATAGGTATACTCAACTTAATGTTCCCGAGAATCAGGGAACGGAACTCCGTTGACACAGATCACCTAGTTTGGTACTTTGGGATAGCGGCACGTTTCGTAATCAGGACACTTTATTTGGCACACCGGTATACGTACTCAGCTGTTGATCGCCCTCTGATATACAGGGCAGCAGTATTTACTACTACTGCACGATATGATTTACCCGACAACTGAGGAAAATGACTTTGACAATGACAGACTCACGAACAACTAGAATATGTAATAATTAAATTTAATGTCAATGTCCTGTCTTCGTTCTAACAGTATTTGCCTTTTGTTACTAACCTAGTTAATTTCTGTAAGTGTTGTGCAGCCAAGTCTGATCTGCTTGGCCAAAAATAGTTCCATCGTGACGGTAAACAAAGAGAAAGTAGGACCAAAAATATGAATAACTGTTTTTAACTAAATAAAAATAACATCATAATGTTTAAATAAATAAATATATTCATTTAATAACTCAAATAAACAAATAATAAATAATATAAAGCACAGATTCAGGCGATCAGCCGCTTGGCGATTTTGTAAACACTCGATTGCTGTATGCTAAATGACCTAGGACGACTGTTTGTCAATCATTCTACGTCAGAGGCACAGCGCTATTTTTAGTTTTCAAAAATCGATATTGTCGGCTGGCTGTGTATCGCTCCGCCATGAATCATGTTTGGTGCTTATTGATAAATAACTTTGGTAAATACATAAATAAATATGAGAAAATAAGAATATTACTACTTACAGCTTTGAAGAATACATGATTTCACTAAATAACCATTTCATAAGCACAATTAAACAATCTATTTCGTCACGATAGGCACATTTCTAGCTCGCAAATTGCTCTCGTCTGCACAGATTACCGTCACTGACAAAAATTAGCTCCTAGTCCAGAGCCGTGGCTGAGTGGATTAGCTTGAACTTTCGTTCAAGCACCACTTCTGACACCACAATTATCCTTGCCTGTCAACAACTCAACTGACAGGCACTAACGGATACTTCTCCCACACCAAACAAGAATACTTGCAAGTCGTGTGCGAGGAAAATCAATGGTACATTTTATTGCCGTTGGCTCGCTACAAGCAGGTAACAGTCGCTAGTAAACACACAACATAAAGCCACAGAAATTATCTATCACTAGTTGCTAATGCCTATGCTAACTCTCTATCTATTTAGTTAAACACAAAACCCCTATCGCTACTCTAACGAGGTGCACACTACAAGTCCTGTCGTCCCGTCTGACCTTCTTTCATCCCCTCGTCACACACCACGCGGATCGACCTTGACCTTGGTGCGTGTTGCCTCACATGGCACGCTGATCGCAGACGTGGTATGTTGAGTGGATACTCAACTTCTCCGTGGCTACCACGAGGCGTGATGCTATCGTGATTAGAGTGCTAACTCTCTGAACAACGCCTGCGTGTCTCATGAGGGAATGGATAACCATCTCCCATTACCTCATCTCCCCTGCCCTTACCTCGGGCACCGTATCACCTCCTGGCCTCTTCAAGCTTGACTGCTCTTCCTGGCGGAGGGGATGCGGTCGAGTCTTTGACATATATATATATATATATATATATATATATATATATATATATATATATATATATATATATATATATATATATATATATATATATATATATATATATATATATATATATATATATATATGAAATACATTGTTTATCACAAAACAACTGCTATGAAATAATGTAATAGGTTCAGACAATTTGAATTCAAAACAGTTTGAACAAGGCAGTGTTTTATATCATGCAATACATATTTTATTGTTTGCACTCGCTTGCTTTGAACTCAAGCGTAGTCCATACACACTACTTCTAGTAGAGCTGGGCTTAATTTTGCGTGTGGATTAGCCTTCCCTTTTAACAGTGTCCCTCGCCATCAGGCTTCAGAGGTACTTGTAATTTACGTCCCAAAGTAAAGGACGAGTGGTCAACATTCTAGTCCAACTGGTGTAGGTGTTGAATCCCTTACCCCGGCATCAGCACATCAGCACACCGGATGTTTAAGAACATGGTTTCTTATCCATTCGACCATGCGGACCTCCCAATGAAGATATGGAATGGACGATGGTAATTGGAGCAAAGCTGAACAAGATCTACGAGCATAGGGAATTCGCTGTAGCCTTTCTAGGGGAGATAATCAGCGGTGACCATCGTTAATCTTTCAGGGTGTGGGTTATAATATTTCTCAAGAATATTCTCTTGTAACATGAATATCAGAACGTCACAAGCATTGAAACCTCTACTTTCAACCACGCTGTAGAACAATTGTTCTCAACCTTTTTTGACCCGTGCAGACTTTCACCATTTGTTAGAATGTCCTTCCCCCCTTTCCAGCGAACGAAAGAAGAATACGTCCCTCCTTTTCAAAATTGATAGCCTCAAAAAGTGTATTCAAAAACGCACCAAATTAATCATATTACAATAAAGAAACAAAACGTCAAAGAATTGTCACTTACAACACGACACCAGAATGCCAGAAAATTGTGCTTTATCAAACAAAACGCTCAATAGAAAACCAGAATATTGTGCCTGAAGCCATTTTGAGTCTGCCAATTTGTGGTCTTAATTCTCTCCTCCCAACCCCCATGGACACACTAATATTCCTCCCTGGGGGGAATTCCCCTTTGGTGAAGAACCACGGTGAAGAAGATCAGTATCTACTTAGAGAATGCTCTTTAGTTTTAATAGGGGAGATAACCAGCAGGGAAAGTGTGGGATTCTGGCTTGGTCCTTCAACAAGGCTTTCGTCCGGCGCTGACTTCTGAACCCATAACTTGCAACATCGAGGACACTATATCCCAGGCTTCCGTCAAGGACAGCACTACCCTGTAGTGTTGCTATTGCTTGATGGTTGGTGATCAAGGCAGGAGCTGACTCGTTTCGGCCATCTTTCCCCTCCATGTTCGATTCGCTAGCCTGCAGGACGGTCAGACTTGAACATGCCACTGTAGTTGTGCTGTTCCCGAGTGACGTCATGCCGCCATAGATACAGTGTGCAAGATGCCTGTTTGTCTGATGCTGCCTGCAGGTTCGCCGAGACAAGGAGTTTGAGTCTGCCGTACCATAAGCCCCTACTCCAGCCAGTCCCAGACCATAAACCAATACTTTTAACGAAAGCCCGGGCTATAGCATCCTATAAAAACAGTTGCAAGTAAAGACAGTGGACGTGAGATCTGTATATGCCCAGGAGTGAGGCAACCGATATCCATCAGCGGCCAAAGTTACCAAGCCAGGTGGACAAGGACTGAAATTAATTCGTAGAGTTTGTTTATTCAGTGATCCCTGTAGATACTAAATCTTCTTTAAGCTTATTCCTTTCTCAGTTTATGTTTTTAGTATGGTAACTTGTATTTTTAAGTACAAATAGTTTTTGAGTCTATTAAACATTCAAATGTACATGTCCACGATTGGATGTGGAAATACGACAATGACAACGGACAGGAATATAAAACAATATTGTATAAATAACCACATCTCCTTGACCAGGCTTAACTCTTTCGCTACCGTGAGCCCATCTGTGGACAGGATGGATTTGCTGTGATGGCAATTCGCCCTTTTAGTCCCACAAAATGATCAGTGGTTTATTTCATATGTTTCTGCTCCGTTTCGGAATTTTAAGTTACAGTAAACTGAAAAGTCGTACAGCCAAAAGATTTCTAAGCCATCTTTGTGCGGTCAAACGTTTTCTAATATTGGATTCTTGTGAATTTTCAGTTTTAAGGTAGTATTAATTTGTTTGTTTGGGTTTTTCACAATGGAAACGCCCACCAGTATGCGTCCACGTAGAATGACTTCAGATCAAGCTAGATTATTATTCGAAACTGTTTTAAACAATAGTGATTCCGATATTAGTGATTCAGACAGCAGTTATATCTGTGAATCTAACATTTTAGCACGTGGTGATAAAGATACTACTAGTGGAACTTCGTCTTCAGCTGAGGTGTCTGATGAATGTCCGTCTGACAATGAATGTCAGGATGCCACAATCACTTCTCAGCGCAAAGGAAAGCAAACAGTACAAAATAAGAATAAAACTGGAGGAAAAAACTTGAATCTACAAGCTTCTGTACAGCGTGATGCACCTATCCCATCACCATCGACATGGCAAGATGTGTCAAAAGGAGAGATTTCAGCCATTATTTTTTGTCATTTTTTGTGAAAAATACATGGTTCAGAATATGCACCAAAACTTCTTTTTGGGTTACTTTAATGCGCAATACTGTTTATATTCTTGAAGACAAGTGGTGTTTGTTTGATTATTCAGTAAATTAAACATGATTAGCAGTATAGGAGTGTAGAAAACACCTTATAAGTGCAGTTTTTTACATAATTTTTACCTCTTTAATTTCAGTTGTTATTATTAAACCTCTCATTATTGTCATAATATTTGTAACCTGTCAATTAATTATTAACACTGTCATGTTCCTTGTGCAATCCTCTTTAATTTGATATGTAATACAATAGATCTTCTACCATCTTAACCATTTTAAAAGCATTATTGTAACACACCCCTAGTTCCAATTTTCTGCCATAAATTTCTGTTTGGTCACAGCCCAGTTTTTGTTTGGTAGTGAAAGAGTTAACATTAATACCAAGCCAGGAGGATGGCAGGTAGACAATTGTTTTAAATCAAATTTTAAAGATAATAATCAATAATACGTCTATATGTTCTTCTTCTTTAGTTCACTTGGAATTTGTCTGTATCTGCAATGTTGTCTCTTGTATGAATTTCACTGTCTCTTTCAGTTCACTTAGTGGTCCATAGAGTTTATCTTCCACTTGTTCCTCTAAGCCAGAAGGTGTGGGCAGTCTTGGAGTATGAGTTCTGCTGTGCCAATCTGCCGCTGTTGTTTATCTAAGCCAGAATGTTTGGGCAGTCTTGGAGTATGAGTTCTGCTGTGCCAATCTGCCACTGTTGTTTATCTAAGCCAGAAGGTTTGGACAGTCTTGGAGTATGAGTTCTGCTGTGCCAATCTGCCACTGTTGTTTATCTAAGCCAGAAGGTTTGGGCAGTCTTGGAGTATGAGTTCTGCTGTGCCAATCTGCCACTGTTGTTTATCTAAGCCAGAAGGTTTGGGCAGTCTTGGAGTATGAGTTCTGCTGTGCCAATCTTCCACTGTTGTTTCTCTAAGCCAGAAAGTTTGGGCAGTCTTGGAGTATGATCTCTGCTGTGCCAATCTTCCACTATTGTTTCTCTAAGCCAGAATGTTTGGGTAGTCTTTGAATATGAGGTCTGCTGTGCCAATCTTCCACTGTTGTTTCTCTAAGCCAGAAAGTTTGACAGTCTTGGAGAATGAGGTCTGCTGTGCCAATCTTCCACTTGTTTCTCTAAGCCAGAAGCTTTGGATATTCTTGGAGTATGAGATCTGCTGTGCCAATCTTCCACTGTTGTTTCTCTAAGCCAGAAGGTTTGGATATTCTTGGAGTATGAGCTCTGCTGTGCCAATCTTCCACTATTGTTTCTCTAGGCCAGAATGTTTGGACATTCTTGGAGTATGAGGTCTGCTGTGCCAATCCACACCTGCACATGGCTGCTGATTCGCCAATCTTGAATTGTGTAGACATGTCGTGTTCCCCTTATCCTCCCAGGTTGACCCAGCCTAAACTGAAATGGGAAAACAAAAAGTTTTAACAGATTCAATGCCAAACAAAAAGTAGGTGTACACTAAACAAAAATGGACGGCGGACAATGGGAAGTAGGGGGTGTGTCACAGTTATGGCGGACAATGGGAAGTAGGGGGTGTGTCACGGTTATGGCGGACAATGGGAAGTAGGGGGTGTGTCACACTTATGGCGGACAATGGGAAGTAGGGGGTGTGTCACAGTTATGGCGGACAATGGGAAGTAGGGGGTGTGTCACAGTTATGGCGGACAATGGGAAGTAGGGGGTGTGTCACAGTTATGGCGGACAATGGGAAGTACGGGGTGTGTCACAGTTATGGCGGACAATGGGAAGTAGGGGGTGTGTCACAGTTATGACGGACAATGGGAAGTAGGGGGTGTGTCACAGTTATGGCGGACAATGGGAAGTACGGGGTGTGTCACAGTTATGGCGGACAATGGGAAGTAGGGGGTGTGTCACAGTTATGGCAGACAATGGGAAGTAGGGGGTGTGTCACAGTTATGGCGGACAATGGGAAGTAGGGGTGTGTCACAGTTATGGCGGACAATGGGAAGTAGGGGGTGTGTCACAGTTATGGCGGACAATGGGAAGTAGGGGGTGTGTCACAGTTATGGCGGACAATGCGAAGTAGGGGGTGTGTCACAGTTATGGCGGACAATGGGAAGTATGGGAGGGTGTGTCACAGTTATGGCGGACAATGGGAAGTAGGGGAGGGGTGTGTCACAGTTATGACGGACAATGGGAAGTAGGGGGTTTGTCACATGTTATGACGGACAATGGGAAGTAGGGGAGGGTGTCACAGTTATGGCGGACAATGGGAAGTAGGGGGTGTGTCACAGTTATGACCTAAAGGTTGTTAATATGGTAGCAGACATGTTGTATTGTATATCAAATTAAAGGGGTTACATGCGGAAAGCTACAATATACACGCCCACGGCAGATACGGGAAGTCGCTTAACACGATTAATCATCCCATGACAATTAATCAGTTAAATACAAAAGCCACAACGACGATATAACATTTCAGCACTCTCTGTCTGACATTCAGTTATAGTGACGTAGTGCACAAGATATGTTTTCATTTGTGAAATTTGCATTTACTCAATCTATCTCTAAATTAAACAGCTTTCTTTGGTCATGTAATGAGAAGAAAGGCACTGGAGAACGTTGTGACGACTGGAAAGATCAAGGGGAAGAGAGGCAGACCAAGAGGAATGATGCTGGATGGATTGAGACAGTGGCATGGAGGAGTATCAGCAGAGTTGATCTAGAAAACTAAGACCGAGTTCTATGAAGAGACATAAACGCCCACGCCAGCCGACAGGGCACTTGATGATGATGATGTGCTCTAAATTTCTGTCATACATCTTCCATCTGACGTTATAATTGCACCAAACCTACAGCATTTAATTCGAACGTTACATTAGTATTACTGTATGGATCAGAAAAATAGGGGTGGGGAGGAGGGGAAGGTTGAAAGAAACTAAAACAATTACCAACAACTCATTCATTCGGTAGCCTGTTCTTTGCATAACCTTGCTCCTATAACAATCTTCCGTAAAATCTCTCGATCATAAGCAAGATGTCCCGCGTCCGATACACCCATCTGAAGATAATCGGCCACATCCTGCTGCACCCATCTTCTCTTTGGCCTTCCTCTTCCACTCTTCCCCAGGCATATACCCCTCCATTATTGTTCTCTCCAAACTTTCTTGGCGTTTCAAGTGACCAAAATATTTCAATTTTCTTTGTTTTATCGACTTTAATAGAAAAAAAAACTTCTTCAATATTCAGCTCTTGAAGTATGGATGAATTTGTTCTTTTCTTTATCCAAGATATTCTTAGAACTCGTCTATAACATTTATGTTCAAAGGCATTCACGCGCTGTTCAGCTTGTTTAGTAAGTGTCCAGGTCTCACAGGCGTATGTTGCAATGGGAAAGATGCACGCTCTTAAAAGTCTAATTTTTGTATTTCTCTCTGTCCCACTCCACCATTTATTCAGTTGTTTTAGTCTTTGAAGAGCAATAGATATTCGTCTTTTAATTTCTTTCATTGTGTCACAATTGTTGGTAATCAATGACCCAATGTATTCAACATTTTCCACCACCTCCAATTTTTCCTCATTAACATATATTTCTTTCTCCATAGTAGTTTTATCTGTATGCATAATCTTTGTTTTTGCTATGTTAAGAAATAACTTGTGATTTTCACTACTCAGTTGGGTTGAGGTTGTTAGGCTTTCTATGCCATTCTGTGTTACGGTTAGCAATACTGTATCATCAGCATACCGAATCTCCGGTAAGTCATGACCACCGATATTTAGGGCATCATATAGCACCCTGTTTATATAGAAAGGAAGAACAAACAGATGAATAATACCGGGAGGACATGAGCGGGGCTGTATGGGGTGGTTAGGGATGAGGGGGCTTGGAGAGATATGTTTGAGGGTCTATGATTCAATGGGGGAAAGATAACCACCCACAGACACACACACACATACACACACACACACACATATATATATTCATAAGTAGGTGTGTGGATATCAAATACTGATAAAATAAACACCACCCGCTTCCATACAGTAGAAGAGACGACACCCAACGTGTTGGTGACTTGTGTAATTTGTATTACACACCAGGAGCAATTTGTTGATTCTAAAAGAAACTCAGTGCCCAGCACACTTGCTAGCTGGCCTAGTGGCCGTGTGCTGGAGTCCCCACCGAGGCGGGACTTATTTTAACTGATTCAGTGCCAAACAAAAGGTGAGTTTGGGCCAGGAATGGTGCACAATTATATGAACAAGTATTCTAATGTTAATTTCCGTTCACTGAGCATTGAAAGTGTGGGAGATACCGCGAAACAAAATAAATAATACGATTACCATAGAATGGCGATATATCGTCCATCTGTTCATATAGGCGATCACATTTCACGATGTATTATCCTTAAGCACTGAAACAGTTAACTTTACTTAAATTATTTAAAAAAAAAATTATTATAAGGCATTTACCTGTTTCCAGAAGTTCAGCCAGAGATGAGAAGACAGCAACAACTACCCCATACAGGCTTGTCCACGACGAAGATCTTTCACTTCAGCTTCAAGTATAATTCAGTTCCTGCCCTTCTCCATAACCTGGTCTGAAGTTCATTGGGAGGCCGCGATAGAAGCGTTTGTAGCGAAAGTCTTTCACTGTCACTTACTCAACTTCCTTTCCTTAATGCAACAAAATTATAATCGCATGACATCACACTTTTTAGAATATCCAGCGACACTCAATTCAGTGGTCGTCGATCCCTGAATAATTTAACATCTAAAACTGCGATGTAATTTATGTAAACTCCTCACATTCTAGATACTTGAAAACACTCTGGCAGAATCATTTTTGGACGACCGTAATGGTTACAACGGCCCAATATCACATTAACAGTTAACAACAAATATATTTCTGTAAAGTTTTAAAATAGACGTTAAAATATATTTCTGTAAACTTGTAAACCAGATATATCATCACAACTTGAGTCCAGTGTATGAAAACGTGCGCACATTCTGCTCCGAAAGGAATATATTGAACTCCCGAAGATCCAAAGTTGAGAATGACTTAGCCCAAGTGGACCTTTGTGTTCTGAATTTAGTCCTGACAACTGTTTACATATCTATTCACTCATGACTGCTAGCTGCATTCTGATTTGCTGGCTTCTTCACAACATATCCGGGAACTAAACATTGCTCACAGATTGGGAAATCTGTTGTATTGTTTTCACATGTTTATTAGGGCAAACTAAATAGAGTAAGTAAGCAAAGTAAACAACCTCTTTGACAGCCTCAGGCGCATTGTGTATATGGTGCTACACCCATATTTGGGCACTGGGTGGCTGGTGTGATCAGTATTACACATGCCGCCTGTACTATGTTAGGCTGGGAGTCAGGGTCAATTAAAAAAAATGTCGAACCAGTCCCGATGGGGATTGAACCAGTGACCACCGGATCAGACAGGCATGCGTCTAGCCACTAGGCTACCGCGGCTGCCAGAGAAATGGAGAGAGAACCAACAACACAGGGAGAACGAACGAACGAACGAACAGACTTTATTTTCAAAGGGTAACAAATTGGGCACGCAGGCCCGTCTTACATTCGGCCCTTCCACTCACTCAGCTTTCTTTCATCAACAGTGCATAGGAAAAAAACATTGTCACATGAATTTTGTAAACATAAACAATGCATATTACTATGTTATGAGACACATCCACCACCCACCCACACATCCCCATTCACTCCAACTCCCCCACCCAACCACACACATAACCCACACACACATACATTCCCCCACCCATCCACCACATCCCTACACCTACACATCTCCCCACCCACACACACCTCTCACCCACCACACATCCCATCCACCCACACCCCAAGCACACATACATTCAATAACCCACACATCCCCCACCTACACACATCTCCCCACCCACTCACATATCCTCTACCCGTCCCATTACCCACCAACAATCCTCACCCACATATCCTCCTCCACCCACACACTTCCACCCACCCAGCCAAACACACATTCCTCAGCCACACACACATCTCCCCGTCAACTCACATATTCCGCACCTACCCACACACAAATTCCGCACCCACTCACATAATCTCCCATCTCCCCCAGCCCACTCACAGATCCCGAGCCCACACCTACAAACATCCCCTACCATCTCCTAACCTGCACACACTCACCCACCCACACATCCTCTACCCACCCATCCCCCAACCAAACATCCCTTAACCACACACCCTTACTCATATACAATCACCCACCCACACATCCTCTACCCAACCACACATCCTCCATCCACCCATCCCCCAGCCACACATCCCTTAACCACACACCCCTACCCATATACACACACATCCCCACCCACACACAATCTCCTCACCCATACACACATCCCTCCCACACATCCCCACCCACCAACACATCCCCCATTCACAAACACACACCTCCTATCCACGCACACACAACCCACACACACATCCCCAACTCATACACTCATCCCCAGACACACGTACTTATCCTTCAACCACTAACACCCACACATCTCTTACCCAATCATCAACACATACATCTCCTATCTACCCACCCACACTCACACACCCCAGCCACCCATCTAAGCACACATCCCCACCCTCACACACATCCTTCACCCACCCGAAAACCCAACCACACCTTCACCCACCCACACACACATCATTTCTCCACAACCAGCTCCCCTCCCACACAACACCACACCCACACACATCCCAAAGACACATCCCTCACCCACACACACATCTCCCCACACATCTCCTACCCATCCACACATCCCCCAACTACAATCACCCTCACTACCCACACATACATCCTCCATCCAGCCACACCCCCCCCCCACCCAGCCAGACATATCCCCCACCCCACACTTCTCCAAATCCATCACCCACACCCATCATGCACCCCTCCCCAACCCACATACATCCCCCACACATATCTCACCCAAACACACTCCCCACCCATCCACCCAAACATCCCACACCCATACACATCCCTCACCCACACCCCCTACCACCCCCACCTGCACACATCTCCCACCCACCACATATCCCCACACCCACATCTCCCCACCCATCCCATAACCCATCATCAATCATCCACCAACATATCCTCCTCCACCCACTCACCCACAACCACCTAGCCAAACACACATCCCCACCCACACACACATCTCCCCGCCAACCCATACATCCCGCACGTACCCACACACAAATCCCCCACCCACCCACACAATCCCACCCCGCCCACCCACACACACATCCCCCCCATCCCCCAACCTACTATTATGATCAAACTCCCACACTTTACACACACATACAGTGACGATTGTCGTGAGCATTGTCGCAAATTTTAAAGAAAATGGAGAAAAATTGTACATATACATTTTGTAACTTAAAAATTAGTGATGCAATTCAACTCTCTTTCTCTCTCTCTCTCTCTCTCTCTCTCTCTCTCTCTCTCTCTCTCTCTCTCTCTCTCTCTCTCCTCTCTCTCTCTCTCTCCCTCTCTCTCTCTCTCTCTCTCTCTCTCTCATACTCTCTAATTCTCTCACCCACTCTACAGTGATGTACATGTGTTCATGTTATAAATTATAACACCAGTTGGCATTCAAAATGGTAATATGAACGTGAGAATACACAACATATATGGGATAGCATGTTACATGATATGCGTGCGCTTAAATCTCTCTCTCTCTCTCTCTCTCTCTCTCTCTCTCTCTCTCTCCTCTCTCTCTCTCTCTCTTTCTCTGTCTTTCTCGCTCTCTTCTCACTAACACACACCCATAGACACTCACAAACAATGGCCGCACACATACACACATTAACAATACCATTCTTCCACTGTCTTCTCTCGTTCGCTCACTCCCCCCTCTCTCTCTCTCTCTCTCCTCTCTCTCTCTCTCTCTCTCTCTCTCTCTCTCTCTCACTCGCAATCACTATTTCACCCATTAAGTCACTCTCTCAGAGAATTGGAGACAGAGATGATGATATGAGACGACAATGTATCAAGAAGAGAATTGGAGACAGAGATGATGATATGGAGACGACAATGTATCAAGAAGAGAATTGGAGACAGAGATGATGATATGGAGACGACAATGTATCAAGAAGAGAATTGGAGACAGAGATGATGATATGGAGACGACAATGTATCAAGAAGAGAATTGGAGACAGAGATGATGATATGGAGACGACAATGTATCAAGAAGAGATATATCAGAAATGATGACATCAGGACTAAAGTGGGGGTTATAGCAGCGCTAGATTTCATGACAAAACAGCAAATGAAATTGTCCTGCCACATAACTAGAATATCAACTAACAGTATACCACAACAAGCAATGATGTACAGACCAAATGGAAACAGAAAAAGAGACATGGCACGTGAACTATAGGCAGAGGGAATAGTAGAGTCCATGGGAATATCGATACAGAAGCCCATAAGCGGGCACTCTCACGCTGTTTATATTTTACCTCGACACCGCAAGGTGCAAGAGAAACAAGATGAGATGACAAGGAGGGTATTGCAGGAGATAGCAAAAGAAAGGCATGGCGTGAGGCTCCACACTTCTCCTCTCCCCCCCTCCCTCCCACTTGCTCAAATGAAATGGTTTTTATTTTATGTGGGGAAGAGAAAAGGGGGCGGGGATGTAAACAACTTTTATGCGATCTTTCTAATGCTCTTTGTAAGTTGATATTCATTTCTCTAAGGTTGTTTAAAACCATCACTCCAACTTTTTACGGCGTCTTCCCCCCGCTCTGTATATCCATCATATATATTTTTCAATGTGGCTCTTTGTGGAAGATGGTACCAGGGTATTCTTGTGAGTGGCCAAACCATCGAATCTGATGTTCTTTGATGAAGTGCATGACTGGTTGCAGATCTAGTCGTCTTCTGATTTCCTCACTCCTAATTCTATCTCTCACAGTTACTCTCGTAGCTCTTATTATTATGATTATGGCGCTATTTTTAATAGCAGTAAGCGTCCATGTCTGACATGGGTGCAAAGAACATAGCAGGCTGAAATATCACATATTTAATCAACTAAAGATAGAAGACAAATAACATCTGGCTTGAAACAGGGTGATGCACTATCGCCGCTA
This sequence comes from Cepaea nemoralis, assembly GCA_014155875.1. Taxonomy (NCBI): domain Eukaryota; kingdom Metazoa; phylum Mollusca; class Gastropoda; order Stylommatophora; family Helicidae; genus Cepaea; species Cepaea nemoralis. The sequence continues at coordinate 236,630 of JACEFZ010012092.1, forward strand.
CTCTTCAATCTGGCTCTAGAGAAAGTTGTAAAGAGGGTAAAGGAGGACTGTGATATTGGAGGAACATCCAAGCTGCTTGGTTATGCAGATGATATAGATATTATACGGGAAAATGAACAAAAGACATTGGAAATATTGACTCACTTAAAGGAAAAAGCCCAACAGATGGGGCTGGTTATCAACCACGATAAGACAGAATATATGGTAATTTCAAGAGAAGGAATGGCTAAAAACTCTGGCCACATACAAATAGATAATATGACCATTAAAAGAAAGGAAACATACAAATACCTGGGTACAATCTTCAACTGCTCCAACATCATAAGGGAAGAAATACAAACTAGAATCAATTCTGGAAATAAGATATACTATGCACTACAACATCTACTAAAATCAAATGCGCTATCTCGTAACACCAAAATCACAATATACAAAACACTGATCAGACCAGTTGTGCTGTATGGCTCTGAAACCTGGAGTACAACGAAAGGAGACGAAGCCTTGTTACAAACCTTTGAGAACAAAGTTTTAAGACGCATCTTTGGACCCATTAGGGATACACAAAGTGGAGAGTGGAAAAGAAGAAGTAACAAAGACATTTATGATCTGTTTAAGACCCCGCTAATCACTGGTATCATGAAGGCTAATAGACTACAATGGCTGGGGCATATAGAAAGAATGGAAGATAATAGTGAAATAAAACTCGCTTACACTCAAGAAATAAATGACCATAGACCCCGAGGTAGACCAAGAAGACGGTGGAGAGATAATATATATACAGACCTACAAGCACTTGGAATCAACGACTGGCAAGAGAAGGTCAACCAGAGAGACAATGGAGACGGATTGTATCTGCAGCAAAGAACATCAATGGCTCGGAACGCTGAAGAAGAAGAAGAAGAAGAAGAAGAAGAAGAAGAAGAAAGAAGAAGAAGAAGAAGAAGAAGAAGAAGAAGAAGAAGAAGAAGAAGAAGAAGAAGAAGAAGAAGAAGAAGAAGAAGAAGAAGAAGAAGAAGAAGAAGAAGAAGAAGAAGAAGAAGAAGAAGAAGAAGAAGAAGAAGAAGAAGAAGAAGAAGAAGAAGAAGAAGAAGAAGAAGAAGAAGAAGAAGGAAGAAAGAAGAAGAAGAAGAAGAAGAAGAAGAAGAAGAAGAAGAAGAAGAAGAAGAAGAGAAGAAGAAGAAGAAGAAGAAGAAGAAGAAGAAGAAGAAGAATAGAAGATACTGTTGAATGTAATTGCGAGACTGGTAAAATGACAGCTAAACATTTGCTGCAGGAGTGTCCAGCATATGCAGGACAGAGAAAACTACTTTGGCCGAAACACTCTCCATAGAGATGTCAACAAGCGCCTCATCACCATCATCATCATCATCATCATCATCATCATCATCATCATCATCATCATCATCATCATCATCGTCACCACCACCACCACCACCACCACCACCACCACCACACACCACCATCACCACCACCACCACCACCACCATCATCATCATCATCATCATCATCATCACCATCATCATCATCATCATCATCATCATCATCATCATCATCATCATCATCATCATCATCATCATATGCCATGCCAATAACCATCGGCTGTCACGTTTCGCAGTCTTATACGATTACCAGAGTCGTAGACCAGCACTGTGTTTTTGTCTCGATCATGCCGATGGCCCAAACCATCCAGATATTTACTTCTCTGCCTTCCTCTTGTTATTTTCCCCTCAACCCTGTCGGTTGTCACCAAGTTCTTTAATCTGTTTCTTATCATAATTTGCCCAAAACATTTTGACTGTCTTTTTTCTCGTTACCATAGACATCTTTTTATTGGTCAGTGTGTTGTCCATCTTGCAAAAGGCTACCTTCGCCATAGCGATTCTTGTTTTAATCTCTTCAAAGCACCTCCTATGACTGTCCCGAGATAGTTGCACCGATTAATTTCTTTAAGAATATTCCACTTTACCCATATATTACATTGTGGTATTTCTTTCTTCTGGTATAATGGCGACGCGATGACTCGTTGTTCTTGGGAGAGACGCTGTTCAGTGTTTTTCTGTGGATTCCCTTTGGAAATTCCCATGAAATTCGTGTGGATAGTGTTTTTCCTTTGGATTATGTGATGTTATTTCGTGTTCGTTAATTGGAAAGTGTTCAAAAGAAGCCACGGAAGGCAGGTGGTGGATGAAATTATGAGGGCAGCCGACAGATATTTTTGGTTATGGTCTCGAGTTTCGCGACGGCAAGCTTTCTCTCTTTCGAGAGACAATGATTGCGGTCATCCGGCCAGTATGGTCACTGCCATAGAGGAAAGCAACGGCAAACTACCTCTTTTAAATTGCCTAGTTATTATGATTCGCTTAAAGACTGATCATCGCAAGACAAGGACAGAGACATTAAAATTAGGAACATGGAACGTTAGGACGTTAAACAACGACGGAAAATTAGAGAACATAACACAAGAAATTGAAAGAGAAAAAATTAATATATTAGGTATGTGCGAAACGAGATGGACAGGAGCAGGCATCAAGATACATAAAGATTTTAAGATTATTTATTCTGGAGGTGAGGATCGACATAGGGGAGTGG
>JACEFZ010012093.1:0-62500 GCA_014155875.1 Cepaea nemoralis
AACAGAAAAAACCCCCTTTTCCCAAAAAAATTTCAACCATAACTTGGCCACAATTACCACCGGAGATGACCATTCTGATTTTGATCTGGTTATTATGCCTGCTTTCAACATATCTTCTATTGCCTTTTCCACGACTTCTCTATTTCTTAATGGAGTTCTGTATGGTTTTAAACTAATTGGTGGATGATCTCCCGTATCTATTTCCATCGTAACTGTTTGTGTCTTACCCAATTCTAAATCATTTATCGCAAACACATCTTGATTTGCTTTATAAGTTGTTCTAATACTTCCTTATTTTCTGGCGAAGTTTTTAATTGTGATAACAATTCTTTTTTCTCTGTACTTTGTCTAGTGAATGTATTTGTGCTGTATTTCTTCTAGATGGATGGATCAATTCATCCATTCTAACGTTCCCTTTTCTTCTGTATCCGCGTCTATTATTACTTCTTTCATTAGAGGTTTCTGAATAACTTATGCCTGCCATATTTACTCTATCTGTTGCCCAATATGTCACTAACGTTATGTTCTAGCTTAGCTATTACACATCCTCTGTATAATTTAATTTCTCTACCTGTGTTATTAATAACCATTACTGGAAATGTTAAACTTTATCTAATTCTATTATTCCATCCGGCACTTCTAAACCTGGCTCATCAATTATTTCATTTTGCAATTCCGTGATTCTGACTATGTTTCCTGCTACATAATACGGGTTTCTCTTCAGTCTTGCTTGTATCAAATTAACTGACTGTGGTTTTAAATTCATGGTCGTTTTGACTCTAACTAGTGTCGACACATGCATATCTTCTTCTAGATCTACGTAAACATCTTGGAATTTTAATTTATGCAAATCAAATAAAAGTCTCACCCCATTTTTCAATAAAAAATCTCGTCCCAATATCATATTTCTATTTAAATCTTTAACCACATGGAACATATGCCTGACATTTATCCCTCCTAATTTCAAATTTATCATCGTTTGTCCTAACACTTCTAATTTTTGTCCGGTTACCGAATGAAGATTCTCCTGAATTCTAAATATTTTACAATTTTTTAACATTCGATATAAAATGCTTCTTTAATCACGCTAACTTGTGCTCCCGAATCAACTAATGTTCTAACTTTATATTTTCCTATCTGTACTATACATGAGCTAGGATCTACCATATTTAATGACAATTGTTTTACCTCGGCTTGTTTTTTATTTCTAAATGTTCTATTATACTCATCCTTTGGGTTTTTAATATATTGATGCCCTTTTTGGATCTTACTATCTTCCCCTCCTACTGCCGATCCTATTCAGTAAGCGGGATGCCAATTTCCCTGGTTTCCTGACCTTCTAAAATTTTTCTGTATTTCTCCAGAATTCCAATTTGCTGGTCTGCCATTTGCAATTCTATTCTGTATACTCGTCTGAACACCTCTACTATTTTGCGTATTCGATGGGCCACTTCTGTTACCACAAAAGCGAAAAATGTGCCCACGTTGGTGACATCCCCAACAAACCACATTCGAGTTATTTGTGTTACCTTCCATGTTTCTTACAGTATTTCTCACTTGTCCTCTTCTATCTTGATTATATACATTCTCGTTTCTTTGCACCATCTGTATTTCTCCTCGTCTTCCTCTCCATCCATGTCTATACTGTCCTATTTCCATAGGTTCTTCAATTCTATCTTCCGAACTACTACCTAACTCTCGTCCTACCCTTAATTTAAACCTTCTCCTCAAGCTTTCCTCTTGTATAGCGATATCTACCGCTTGTGACAATCTTGCAGGATTCTCTCTTAATAATTTAAATTTCAATCCATCTGACCTAATCCCATCAACAAAAATCCCTACTAACATCCGTTTCCACTTCTTCTGCTCGTACATTCTGTCCTAAAAATGACTCTTCAGCTAAATTAATTAACCTGTCACTGTATAACTGAACACTTTCTGTGCTGTTTTGTCTAGTCTGTCGCAATACTGAGAATGCGTGTTGTGGATCAGTAATTTCAGCATATTTCTTGCGAGATCATCTTTAAATTCTTCCCAGGTTTCACCTCCTGCTGCTTCTAACTTTCTTCTAATGTGATCAGAAACTGGACTTGTACTTGTTCTGTATGCCAAATTCTTTTTCTCTCCATCTGTAGCGTTTACTAAATATGCATGTTTCTCAATAGAAATAATCCATTTCTTAAACTGATTTGCTTGACCACTAAATCTTTCAACATCAGTGCTTATATTTTGTTGTCTTAACACTGCATCCAACCTTGATATTGCCCCGCCAACTCCAGTCATTACCTGTGAAAAATCTTGGGATTCCATCCTAAAATTTATAATTATCAAGCAATATACAAATATTTCAAACAATATTAATTTCAAAACCTGCAACAATACATAATCTGTTAATTACTCTAATATTATCTAATTATCTTAACTAAAGCCTCCAATCGAAGATCCTGACGAAGAAATATTCCTGTTTCAACCCTGAATTCTGACACAAGAATTTAAATGACCTCCTGATTCAGAATTACCTACACCACATAAAAAAGGACTCTAATCAAGCTCGTTGAAATGAGCAGAACAACGAAGAGCCTCTGGATTTCTTTCCTTAATAATTTAATCGAAGTCTAAGTCAGTTCTTTCCAATTATTTCCTGACGTTGATTATGCTCGATATCAGGCTCGCAACAAGACTGTTTGATTACTTGCTCGATTACTGTAGATTCCCTTCAAGTAAGGTCACCTTCACGCAAGCGACAACTGCTCACGACTTCAGCAAAAAAAAACTCACTTTCCAGCATCAATCTGGGATTTTCATATATATATTTCAGCGCAAACGTAATCCAGTCAACAACAATTGGACTTAAAGCTGACTCTATCCAGTCTCTTATTTTCATGTGGGACTCTCGCCATGGTCAGTTTAAATTACTTTATCCAAACCCCGAGTTGAGACAAGTTTCATTTATGCCTTCCTTTAATTGAAGTGACTGTAGAGAGTATTGCAGATCTTGATTTCATAATTATGGAATTTGCACCATAACCTTGACTTCACCTTCAACAGTCCCACGGGTTAAAACTCATAATTTATACTGATTTTTGATGCAGAACGGCATTACTTGATCTCAATATAGCATTTTGCGTTGGTCAGTTCTCCAGTTAATTTCATAATTATGTAATAACATCAGTCTTTCAAAAAAAATAAGTTTATCAATCAAACCTTTTTTTAGCGCTGTCCTTGAAAATGGATCTCCTTCTTAACCAGGAATCCAGTGAAAACCCAGAACAGCCACCAACAGTCGGCTTTCATCTGTTGCGTTTCTCAATATTTACTTCTCCAGACACCCCAGACATAACCATCTTCTATGACGGTACTCTCTCCGCGGCCTCCCATGTTTCATAAAGTCACGGCACCAAATCAACCTGCTATAATAGTGTGACGTTACAGGTTAGGCACGTGATCGTACAGGACACAAGTCTTCGCGTTGTTAGAAACATACTTTATTTGCCGAATCATTCTATTTCAGCACACATGATGGAGACTCACTTCTTGGTGTTGACATCTATCTCGCTGACCCCCAAGTGACGTGTGTGTTCTCCTAGATACACTTCTTCATTCGTGCACACACGTTCACTATGGTTTTCCCCCTAGTCAAGGAATGCGCAGCATTCCTTAACTCTTTACTCCTAACCTAATTCCCTCACTGTTACACTGTATAGGTTAACCATCCCAGAGACCTTATTTTATGAGGTCCTATACAAGGAAAAGGTCTCCCACCAAAAGGATACAAAATACATGAGTTAACCATTCTCATATACAAACATTAACACAGGTTTCTATTTCTAGAATAAAGACATCACCTGTGAACATTAGTTGAAACACAACAAACAATACTTGTGATTAAGACACCATAGGTTCATAACACTTGTGTCTAAGCCCATACTTGTGAACACCAGCCACCAATTAGTTGTAAAGTCTCAACTTGAGAGGTAGACATGGGTACAAATTTTCTGGGCAACGCCCACACTCATGGCATGGGGTAAGGGTTCAAAATTCCGCGACGAGCGATCACTTGTGGGGTGGTAAATATAATAAATTAGAATAAGGACAGGTTTCGCTAGGGGTATTCAGTATGAATGTGGTCTAAAACCCCAAACACACCCTCTATAGGAATTAATATATTGGCTCGTAACCCCCAAGTATTGAACAAGGCAGAAAAGGGTGCAAGTTCAACACTAACATAGAAGAAATGTTTCCCATAGAAGGCTGGGAGATCCGGGAAGTTCTACCACAGACACCCGAGTACTAATCACTCTACCCAGAGGGTGTGTCTATGTGTAAGTGCCCCGCCCCACATTTAATCTCCCACATATATATATATAAACAATGACAAGTATCCACTGTCATGCACATCCACAGTATTATACAACAGAGGGACAACAACCAATGTTAGACGCAACAACTGGATTACATGACAGAGGAAAACAGCCATTGTTAGACAAAAACAGTACACTAACTCACTGTATCACATAACAGTAACAATAACTGGACTATAACCATCAATTTTGGAACAACAGGTTAACAATGAAGTAACTGCAAGGCTTGGTTGAACCAAACAAACAAACAATTGTATTGTGGAAACATTTGGGTTCTGGACAAACCCTGTTGGCTACAATATGACATCTACATGAAAACTTATCATATTTCAGGCAATGCACACAAAGTATACAACCAAAACAGAAGTCCCCAAGAATATTTCCCCAAAAAAGGTTCACATCAAATACATGTGTCAAACACAAAACAAAGTAAATCCACACAAAGAAATAGATAAAGAAAATCTATCTAATCTGTCTCTAGAACTATCCTATGGGCTGATGATGACTCCCTCTCCTTCAATATCCACTAGAAAAAGTCTGGCCATAATCACACTCACTATAATCCAGGAAAACAGCTGCTTTGCATATATCCACTATTTAGAAAATTGGGGATTGCACACACCCACACACAGAACTTTCACTTCTGGATCATATATCCATCGCGAAAAACATGTAGAAGTAATCCATATGAATCCAATGTGGATATACTGTAATCTCTCAAGTCACAGTTGCTAAGTCACTGGGCTAGGAGCGTTCCAGGGTGATATAACAGACAGGTATAAATAAGTCTGAAGCATTCTGGCGTGGCATGACACACAGGAGTCCATGTGATTGATTCGATCAGGATCAGGCACAAACACTTTCAGTATCTCTTTGGATGAGGAGTGACATCACATAATCCATTAGAATTTCCTGACAGAACTAACTTGAATTGGGCATGAACATTCCAGCCCCTTTCTCTGGGTTAAGATGTAGGTTATTCTTTCTTTAGTTTAATATACGACTTGATTGACGGGAGTTGGTAATGTGCTTGATTATCCATGTCTGGGATATGATGGATGAGAAGATTCAAAGGAAGCTGGGAGTTCACACAATCAGTTGGTAAATCCATACTGGTAAATGATGGTGAATTCCAGACTATCCATGAGCCTCTGGAATATGACAGTTGAATGTGGAATTAGGCGGTGACTTTTAGAAGAGGTTATACTCTGTATCCATCTAGGCCAGGCATGCCTCATGTCTTTGCAGACATTGCAACGATTAACACCGTCTGTAAGTTCCCAGAGGTAGGGAATCCACTTCAGCATATTTAAAATCCGTTAAGTATCCAGGCATTGACATTCAGGTTCAGGGTGAGTAGCAGTAACCAGCACTCTTTGTAGAATATTAGAGGAGGCTGATATCCCAGTTTCCTGCCTCTAAATCCAAACAAGTTGACTATAAATCCAGTGCCAAGCATGGTGACTAGTGCCAATACTCCACTGCCATCTCTAGCGCTGTATAGTGAAGAAGAACAGGGTTGATATAGATTAGTTATACAATCCAAACTTGGATAACAATGTATCATAATAAACTATACATATATATGATGAATAACAGTGTATCATAATTAAAAATAGAGGGAACAAAAGGGAAGAAGAAAAAAAAGTGTAGCTAGTTCCCTAGCACTTGTCGCCTACTGTAGAGTTTTGACCCACTCCAAAAGTGAGTAAGGTATCTACTCACTAGGTACATCTCTTCTGGACTGATACTGGAGCTTCCTGGGAGGTTTTCTTCACCTCCTAAATATGCAAACATCTTTTGATAGTACCGCTGTCACATCATGGAAAAAGTTCCTGAGACAATGTCCTCATGTACACAATTCATAAATCTCCTTTCCATAGTTACAAACAGCATTATGTGACTACCACTGACAAATGGCAAAAAGGCTAGCTACCAATCAGTCATCTCCTACTGCATCATCATCATCATCATCATCATCATCATCATCATCATCATCATCATCATCATCATCATCATCATCATCATCATCATCATCATCATCATCATCATCATCATCATCATCATGTGTTTGTCCCCAATGGGGGGGGGGGGAGTTAAAAGATCTACTCCAACAGTAACATCATGAATAGAATATACATATGATGAATAACAGAAAACCTTGTTAGTCTTTTACTAAACATGGTATGAACTCTCTAGTGGGTATTACCCAACATCTCAAAATACTCATAAAAGAGAAATCATGGGAATCTTTTCCCATACACTTGAGATTATGTATATCATACCAAATGAAAATCCCATAACATCATTTATGAAAAAGAACTACAAGACAATCTCTGTGTATTTACAACCAGGTAAACAAAAGATTAACTCCTAAGTGCATGAAAAAGTCAAGCGAGAATATATCTCTCTCTCTCTATCTAACAACCTATATTAAAGTTGTACACAAATGTGAGATAGTAATATTTCTCCATCATAAGAGCAGAAATACAAAATAAGCACTCAGGAAAAAACACTTTAAAACACAGAGACCAGTTGTGAAAAATAAGCATTTAGGCATAAAGTAAGTTCACAAAGTCATCTCAGAAGAATGACTCATAGCAAGATTATATTGTAAGCTTTATGAAGGCTGACTGGACAACATGGCGATGTCCAGGCTGTGTGACGTAAACCAACATTTCAATGAAAGCGATTCTCCTAATTTTCACACACACAACTTCAATCATGATATTAGTTGCCACAAAGCATTTATCCTAATACATAACATGATATGTTGTATATAATATAATGCTCACCTAAAACGCAGAGAATAAGTGGGCTTTAAATTAACCCATTAACAATGGGTCACCCGCTAACATTGGAGAAACATGGCGATTGACCAGACCGCTTTGTCTACCAAGCCTTTGTCTAGATTAAGCCTGTGTTTCCGGGGCGCGGCCAATCAATTGTCTTAAAACGAAACGAAATTTCGTTTCGTTAATTCTCCCGTCAGCAACGTCTGCTGGAAAAGACTGCGAGATGATGACATATATGTCACAACTCTCAGTTCTACATTTGGTTTACACATAATGAACTCTCAGTTCTACATTTGGTTTACACATAATGAACTCTCAGTTCTACATTTGGTGTATACATAATGAACTCTCAGTTCTACATTTGGTGTATACATAATGGACTCTCAGTTCTACATTTGGTGTATACATAATGGACTCTCAGTTCTACATTTGGTGTATACATAATGAACTCTCAGTTCTACATTTGGTGTATACATAATGGACTCTCAGTTCTACATTTGGTTTACACATAATGAACTCTCAGTTCTACATTTGGTGTATACATAATGAACTCTCAGTTCTACATTTGGTGTATACATAATGGACTCTCAGTTCTACATTTGGTGTATACATAATGGACTCTCAGTTCTACATTTGGTGTATACATAATGAACTCTCAGTTCTACATTTGGTGTATACATAATGGACTCTCAGTTCTACATGTGGTGTATACATAATGGACTCTCAGTTCTACATTTGGTGTATACATAATGGACTCTCAGTTCTACATTTGGTGTATACATAATGAACTCTCAGTTCTACATGTGGTGTATACATAATGGACTCTCAGTTCTACATTTGGTGTATACATAATGGACTCTCAGTTCTACATTTGGTGTATACATAATGGACTCTCAGTTCTACATTTGGTGTATACACAATGAACTCTCAGTTCTACATGTGGTGTATACATAATGGACTCTCAGTTCTACATTTGGTGTATACATTTGGACTCTCAGTTCTACATTTGGTGTATACATAATGGACTCTCAGTTCTACATTTGGTGTATACATAATGGACTCTCAGTTCTACATTTGGTTTACACATACTGGACTCTCAGGTCTTCATTTGGTGTATACATAATGGACTCTCAGTTCTACATTTGGTTTACACATACTGGACTCTCGGTTCAATATTTGGTGTACACATAATGGACTCTCAGGTCTACATTTGGTGTACACATAATGGACTTACTTACACCAAAAGGCGAGTATCCAGAATAAATGACGGCAACCTCCGATAGCGATATTTCGTGAGCGATTCTCTGGCCCTTGAATCTGACGTCATACACCGCTTGTCCAGTTGTGCCAGACATGCGGAAGTTGAATGTCCAGTCCAGGTAAGTGACCTGTAAAAATGTACGGTGACTCAGCTTCGCAAATAAAAGTCGCTTAAAAGTCTACAGGGTCGACTTCATTACATCGGGTGTTATCCCATATGGCTAGGTCTCTTTCCGCAGCGCAGAAAGCGTCGCACAAATCACGAACCCCGTAGCTCTAGCGACAACCCACTGGGGTCTCCGAAAAATTTCACTCGTGAACCGAAGGACGCGGCCCGAAATCGAACACACAACCTTCGGAGCCCGAGTCAAAGGGCTTGACCACTTCGCCACGGAGACTCCCATGGACTGAACTCAGCTTCGCACATACAGGTGTACAGATAGAAGTGAAACTGGTGTTAAGAAAAGATGATCAAGTATCTTATTTTGTTGAATTATCATACAGGTGTACAGAACAAGGCAGTCTCATATAAGATATCGCCCAGTAATGTTGTGTTTTTGGCTTCATCGTGTCTCTGCATGAACTATGAGATGGGTGACCAATTCCCTTCCTCTTCAGCTTTCCTGACCAAACTATTTCCAGTGTGTCTGATACCCAATTGTATGATCTGGGTCGGCCCCAGAGCCTAACTGAACGAGAAGCAATTAGGTCTCTGATGGGAATTGAATCTAGTTAACGCGGAAGACTAACCCGGTCAACAAACGTCCGCAGAAGTCGGATGAGTTTGCTAAGGGTGCATGCTGTGTCACGCTGTACATGTTGCGATAGTTGTTTCACATCTAATGCGACACGATTTTGTTCTCTTTAAACACGTGCTCAAAATCTATGGTCAGTCACACGTAACATGTACAAGAAATCATGTCTGTGGCTTTCTAAGTTTCAATCACTTAGCCAACGTTTCACTTTTAACAATGTCAAATTATTGCATACTGTATCAGGACGTACTCCACATAATCGTTGACTGTTGATTCAGTCTCAGGCAGGATTCGAACAGTGAGCGACTGAGTTTATTGCAAGTACTGGTTGTTGTCATGTCACCTCTGTATGTGTGTGTGTGTGTGTGTGTGGGTGGGTGTGTGTGTGTGTGTTTGTGTGTGTGTTTATGTGTGTGTGTTTGTGTGTGTATTTGTGTGTGTGTTTGTGTGTGTGTGTGTGTATGCGCGCGCGCTTAACATTCAGGATTACGTGTTCAAATTTCCATGTGCACATCAGGGCAACAAATCAATACAGATGCATTGCACAAGTGAGGTATATCTTTCTTTGATTCTCAGTGTTCTCGAACCTCCTTAGCGAAGTGGTCAAGCCGTCTGCCTCGCTCTCCGAAGTTTGGGGGTTCGATTCCGGGCTACGTCTTTCGGTTCACGATGCATTTTTCTCTGAAACTCTTGGAGCTCGCCGCTGGAGCTACGGAGTTTCGTGCTTTGTGCGTTTGGCCACCTTGCGGAACGAGACCGAGCCGTATCGGATAAAAACCGGTGCAATGAAGTCGATCCTCTCGACTTTTTTCAGTTTTGTCTATATAGCATGTTGTCTATGTAGGTGCTTCAAATCCTAGTGTCGAAAAGAAACGACAATTCGTCATTCAACAAATCTGCTGTTGCTACTGACCCGTCTGTCATTGACTGAGTACCGTTTCCCATCAGGTTCGACAAGTGTGGGTGGCCGTTGTGGGTTGCGCGGCATGAAGTTGCCCCGGCGTCTCATGCTTGAAAACAGGTTTTCGTCATCTACTGGCTTCTTCACACTAGCCTTGCTGATTCTGTCAAAGATCATACCACAAGCTCATCTATCTGGATATTTAGTGCATATACAACTGTATATCTAATAGGAGACGTTGCCCAGGTTGTGAGCTATGAAGAGCTAAACTCCATGTTACAAACTATCGTTTGTCAAAACGGCAAGGTGCAGTCAGTCAGTCAGTCAGTCAGTCAGCCAGCCAGCAAGTCAGTCAATAGACTGAATTCTTATACATACAACAGGAGTTGTTTTAAGAAAAATAACGAAGAATGAGTCGTACTTACATTGATTCAATCAATCAATCATGTGCCATGCCGGAAAGCGTGGGCGTCATGACTCGCCATTTCACTCGATCACCAGAGTCGTGGATCAGCTCAGTGTTTCTGTCTCGTCCATGCCATGTGGCCAAGCCATCCAGATATTTTCCTCTCGGTCTTCCTCTTGGTCTGTTCCCCTCGATCTTGCCAGTTGTCACTAAGTTCTCCAGTCCATGTCTTCTCATAACATGTCCAAAAAATTTTGACTGTCTACGTCTAATTTCTCTAATCAATCTACGATTTTAATTTGTCTCCTGTAGTACTTGGTCATTGGTTTTTCTATCAGTCCATGGTATTCTTTGCATTTTTCTCAGAAACCAAATTTCTGCAGCCATCAGATGTTTTTCAGCTTGACTGCACATTGTCCAAGTTTCACATCCATACAAAAGAACAGGCTCTATGTATACCCTTAACACTCTCTTTCTCGTTTCAATTGACATCTTTTTATTGGTCAGAATATTTTTTCATCTTGCTAAAGGCTAACTTCGCCATGGCGATTCTTGTTCTAATCTCTTCAAGGCATCTCCCATCAGATGTTATGACTGTTCCGAGATAATTGTATCGATTCACTTGTTGAAGAATATTCCCATTTACTTGTATATTACATTGTGGTACTTCGTTCTTCCTAGTGACGACCATAACCTGTGTCTTCTTACAATTTAATTCCAACCCCAGCTGCTCACTGTGTACAACAACCTCATCTACTAATTGTTGTAGATCGTGTGCATTGTCTGCAATCAATACTGTATCATCTGCATATCTAATATTATTGATGTTTCGTCCTCCAATGCTGATTCCATTTATGTCTTCTACATTTGTGAAAATATTTTCACTGTATAGGGAAAAAAGATCTGGAGACATTACACATCCCTGCCTAACACCTCTCTTAATAGGTTGATATTGTCCCACTTTATTATCAATCCTTATGGCAGCTTGTTTTTTCCAATATATGTTTTTTATAAGTCCAATGTCTTTCCAGCCGGTCTCTCTGGCCGAGGAGTTACAATACTTTCTCCATAATCCCGTTTATCACGCAGAGTCGCGTAGCGGGCGAGAACTGAGAGCGGTTCTACCCCCGCTGGTGACTTGCGGGATAACTGAGCCGTCCGCTCAGAAAGCAATGGCAAACTACTGAGCGTAATCTTGCCAAGTAATCAACAGACAGCTGAAAGATGCTGCTGTTGACAGCGATGTCCTGTGAAGGATATGCGAATTTTAAAATAAAAATGTCTTTCCCATCAATTCGTAGATCTGCAAGCATATCCACCATGTTAACATGTCTAACTCTATCAAAAGCCTTTGTGTAGTCAATAAAGCAAAGATGTATCTCCGTGTTTACTTCTGTAGCACGTTCAATAACTGTTCGCAGCATATACACAGGATTTCCTTCTACAAACCCACATTGTTCTTCCCCTATTTCAGGTTGTATTTTCTTCCTCACTCTTTGCATGATAATTCGTAACAAGATGTTTGTGATGTAACTCATTATACTAATTGTTCTATGTTGATCACATTCCAAGGTTCCTGATTTCTTTGGGATTGCACTAAATACAGAATTACATAATTCAGAAGGTATATATATCTCCAGTATCATATAATGTGTTCAGCAGTCTGGTGACTTGCTCTAGTCCAAATTCTTCTAAAGCTTTAATCATTTCTGTTGTGATGTTATCTGCACCGGGGGCATTGCCAGCTTTCATATGCTTAAGAACATTTTGAACTTCCATCTTTAAAATTGGTGGTCCTTCATTATTAGATCTAATATCATACTGTTTCCCTCTTTTATCATTATACAGGTTTTTCACATAATCTGTCCATACATGTAGAATCTGATCTTTTTCTATTATGATTTTGCCATCTTTAGTTTTTAGACAGCCTGTTGATGTACTTGTTCTTTTATTAGTAAGTTCATGAATTCTTTTTGTGCACTAATTTGGTATTTTGACTGTTGTGTTGTTTTTCAATTTCTAAGCACTTTTCCTCAAGCCATGATTCCTTTCCCTTCCTACATAATATTCTGACTTGTCTGCTAATTTCTTCATATTTGTCAGGAATATTTTTGTTGAGTCTTCTTGTTTCCATTAGGTGTAAAATTTCTTCAGTCATCCATTTCTTACGACCCTACCTTCTTTAATTTTGGAATAGTTGTGTCTGCAGCCAAACTGATTGAA
Organism: Cepaea nemoralis; assembly: GCA_014155875.1. Classification (NCBI taxonomy): domain Eukaryota; kingdom Metazoa; phylum Mollusca; class Gastropoda; order Stylommatophora; family Helicidae; genus Cepaea; species Cepaea nemoralis. The sequence goes on from JACEFZ010012093.1 coordinate 12,702, forward strand.
TTCATTAACATTTCCCATTGATCATGCACACCCTGGAATAATATCTCTAGATCAGACAATATATCAATTCTGTTCTGTACTTCTATGTTAAATTTGTTTTGTATTTCTTTGTCATTACTCAATGTACACAAATCATATTTAGTGTTTCCTGTTATACACTTGACTTTCTTCAGCTTTATCCTCAATGTTCCTGTGAGTAATCTGTGGTCACTATAACAATCAGCACTAGGAACTGTTTTTGCTATTGTTAGTGCGTTTCTAAATCTTCTGCTAATCAGAATGTAGTCAATCTGGTTTCCGATCCTGTTATCAGGACTCTTCCATGTCCATAACCTTCTAGGGTGTTGCTTAAACCAGGTGTTTCCTACAATCATTTCCTTTTCTTTAGCCCACTCTACGAGTCTGTATCCTCTTTCATTTCTCTCTCATAAACCATAGTTTCCTACTGTGTATCTATCACCTTGATTTCCTACGTTTGCATTGAAGTCTCCTATTGTGATGGTTATTTCTGAATTTTCTCATTTCTTTAAGGCAGACTCTATGTCATTATAGAATTCCTCAACACTATCTTCACTGGACTCTCCTGTTGGGGCATATACTTGAATAACATTTAGGCTAAAAGGTCTGCCAGACCTTTTACATTGATTAAGGATAGAAACATGTAAACTTCTACGATGGCAGTTAATACGGACTATACTCATATATGCAATTGGGTGAATATATATGTAGATAGTTCCATACTTAATTGAATAATGAAATAAATAGTCAAAGATATAAGTAGTTACATAGCTAAGTAGATTCAGAGATAAATAAGTACATAGCTAAATGATTACATAAGACGTAGGTTAGTAAGATGCATATCATTTACAGGACTTCGCAGTCACCACCAGCAAGTTTTTCTGCTGTTGTCATCTCTTAGCAAGTTTGCGTTCAGTAGGTTGCCATTACTTTATGACCGGCATCCATACCATTTCGCACAAACCAACGGAAGGTGGTCTACTTCAAACTCACTGGAAGCTGTGTTGCGAACGCAGGTATGCGGGATTGCGAACTTAGTCCGTAACATCTTCGTTGCGGAGCAGGATATACGAAGGTATACAAATCAAATAAATAGGCACATATAAGTAAATGCATAGGTAAGTAGATACATAGATACATGGATAAATACAGGCAATGATATCTAGTTACACAGACACGTATATGTGTCAAGGTCTCACATCCGAGGTTGCGACGCGTTGTCTGTACCAACGCCAGACAACATAACAACACGCAACCCTGAGTGATGTCAAACACTGCAGAGAGAACGCGGCGTCTTCGACGACGCCCGGATAAGCCGCCAAGCACAGCAATTGAGCGAAACTCAAACGACCGCTGGTCAGCAGTACACCCCGTGAACCTTGCAGGGGTCACACCAGCTGACGTGAGCGCCGACTGGCGTGTAGCGTGTAGAACGCCAGAACTGGCAAACGGGTTTAGGTGTTTGAATGGACAGGTCGCATGGGTATGCGAGGAGTGTTTGAATCTGCATTGAGAGCTAGCCTGTACGACAGTGGGAGACTGGTTCGAACGCTTGAATAGTTTGACTTGTAAGTGAGATGTTTATTGCTTGCATGTATTATTATGTATTGTAGTGATATTGTTCATGCCGTAATGATTGCTATGGATTGTCATTGCGCGATTTTTGTGCGATAATAAATGCAGCGCGTAAATAAAGCTTGTGAATAATACTTTCGGATATTCACTTCGTGTGATTTGATAGTTTGATATTGCTTCACACTTGCCAGAAAAGGAGCTAATTATCTTGCTCTACGCAAGACTCTGACAAGTGCGAACGTGGTGGCTTTCGTCCGGGTTTTGAACCAAATGCGAACTTGTAAATTTTTTTGTCCGAGTTTGAAGTGAATGTGAAAATGCCGATAGAAGTGCGCAAGTCATAGATTAAGGTAAAGTAACAATTAATTATAGTTTATTTAATTAAATTATAAGTGGGAAGATACTATTTGAAGCCAATCGAGGCGTCTTCATACTTATCGCTAAATTCAACAAATTTTGTACCTAAAATCCAAAATGGCGGCCGTGCCCTTGAATGTCATTGAGTAGGGTTAGCGTAAGCGTGAAAGTTGTTGATTGTGGTAACGACTAACAATAATACGTGACAGCATGCAAACCTTTACAGACTTCAGTGACATTACACACACCATACATTTACAAACGTTCTAATTTTGTTTAGTTTAAAAAGTACAGAATTTTTGTGTCAACTTTACCTGAGTCTGGTGAACGTCAAAAAATTTTTGTGCGTCAACCCGAAAGACGTTCCAGTGTGATTTAGAGCACCACTGAACAGCACATTACCCAAGGATTACTTGAGTATAAATTTTTTTCATCTCTCTTTATACTTTCGTTAGTCTGGTTTTAGACATTAACTGTGCTATAAATATTTGTAACTTACTAACATGATAAGTAATTTTGTTTATATTTATTCCATCATACCTATTGTTCATCATGTCTTCTTTAAACGATTTCATTGAAATGGGTTTAAAAATGAATATGTCTGGTGAGGGATTGAGAACATGGAGTGAAAGCAAATATGCAGAATATCTTGTGAAACAAGAACAGATTATTGAGCGGAATGAGAGAGCGGCCGAAAGGGCGTCAAAAGCACAATCAGAAGCTGCTCTAAAGGAATCAGAAGCTGCTTTAAAGCTTCAACAAGCACAATCAGAAGCTGCTTTAAAGCTTCAACAAGCACAATCAGAAGCTGCAGAGAGGCAAGCTGAGATCTTAGCCCAAAGCAAGAGAGAAGAGCAAGAAACACAACTGAAAATTGAACAGCTAAAAGCTGAATGTTCTAAAGATAAAGTGAATAGAGAAACAGACAAAGATCAACCTCATAAAAAGTACCAAGGTCTGATCAGAAGTTACAACACAGGTGATTGCATAGCAGCATTCATCCAAAATTTTGAATTTGTTATGGATCATTACAAAATTCCAAAACCTGAATGGGGGATAGTATATGTAAGAAGTCTTTCTGGGGAACCTCTTAAAGTCATAGAGTCGATCCCAAATGACCTGAAAGAAGATTATCTTTACATTAAAGCAAAAATTATGTCAAATTTTTTGCTAGATAAATCAGGTTATAGAGAACAGTTTAGGAAGTTGTCTCCTAAGCCAACACACACGTTCTCTGATTACATCTCAGAAATTCAGAATATCTTTTCTAAATGGCTGTCAGCAGCCAAAGTAAATGGAATTTATGACAAATTAGTTGATCTTATGTTGAGAGATAAGATTATCGCATCTCTCCCACCCCCCTTTTCTAAATTTTTGTTGGAATGTCAGTGTGAAAGTGTTCAACAAATTGAAAGTCGTGGCTCTGGTTATTTTGCAGCCAATAAGCAATGTTTCTCTAATAGTCTGACCAGCACAGACTTTGTAGCAGCAGCTACATATGGCAAATATCAGGCAGGGTCAAATACCGAACAAAAACCTTATAAACAAGCTGCAGAGAAATTGTATCAGTGCAAATATTGCGATTATAAACACAATGAGAATGATATGTGCGATCAACATCCTGGGTACACAACGTACTTGCATAATTACATTTCTAAGCAAGATAAAGAAAGGAAGAACTACAGAAAATTACCAAATGTTATCTTTGTAAAGCTTATGGTCACTGGCGTAAAGATTGTAAAGGCAAGTCAATGACCAAAAAGTCTAATGCAGCCATGTTTGATAGTTCTTCGTCAGAAGATGAAAGTGTACAAGATCACCCAGTAAACTCAGCACATTCCATTGAGGTGTTCCATCAGGAAAAATGTACCATTTGTGATCAATTTCATGAGTATGGCGTGTTAACATGCGGCCATTCTATACCTGTTACCAGTGAGGAGGCCAATTCTGTAGTAAACTCCAAAGGTAAACTAAACATCCAGGGGTATGTTAATGGTAGAGCTGCCACAGTTATACGTGATAGCGGGAGTACTCTCATTGGTGTAAAGAGAGATTATATCTTACCATCACAATATAGTGGTAAATATGTCACATGCAGGACATTCTCAGGGAACATAGAGAAATATCCACTTGCATGGGCATATATAACTACACCATTCCTAACAGGAAAGGTTAAATGCGCAGCATTAACCAATCCTTGCTGCGATATTATCATTGGAAACCTTCCTGAAGTGAATGACATACCACATGACAGCAGTACATCAACTGTCAGTTGTAATATTGATACTACCATTTCACCTTCATCACCAATCACCATTCATGATGTATTACCACCTGTAAATGAATGTACAAATACCAACCTGGCTACGCCAGAACATACATGCAATTGTGTGAATGTAACATCAATGTGTGATGAGAATGATCGTTGTAATGTAGTAAATGCAGTAACTAGATCTACTGCGCAGATGCAAGATCGAATCGATCAGACAGAGGCTTTACAACGAGTAAGTCCAGTTTTAACATCTCCTGAGACAACTAGGGAGACGTTTATAACATCTCAAAAAGCCGATCGATCTCTGCAAAAGTATTTTAAACTTGTAGGCCAACAGCCAAGAGTAGCAAAGAATGCTCAATGGTACTTTGCTCTGAAGAACGGAATTCTAACACGGTATTACACCAAAGGTTCCAGCACTATCGAACAAACAGTGCTACCGTTAGAAAACCGCAAACAAGCATTGAATCTAGCTCATGACATACCCTTTGCAGGACACATGGCGTATGCTAAAACTAGAGCAAGGTTACTTACTCAATTTTATTGGCCGAAGTTTTGCAACGATACCAAACAGTATTGCAGATCGTGTGACATCTGTCAAAAGCTTGTCAAAAAGGGTAAACACCCACAAGCTGAATTGCAAGTTACTGATTTGGCTAGTAGACCGTTTGAAAAGATCTCGGTCGATATAGTTGGTCCTCTGAACCATGTAACATCTAAAGGTAATAGGTACATTGTAACACTCATTGATCTATGTACTCGTTGGCCAGAAGCGATTCCAATGAAGAACATAACGTCCAAAGACATCATGGAAGTGTTCTTTCATATTTTTGCGAGGGTAGGATTCCCTGATACCATCCTTTCAGATCGGGGTAGCCAGTTTATTTCCTCAGCTACACAAGCCTTTACCAAAATGTTGGGTGTTAAACAATGCTTCAACAGTCCATACCACCCACATTCGACCGGTATAGTGGAAAAGATTAATGGCGATATGAAACATATGCTCTCTAAGGTAACACAAGAACATCCTGAAGATTGGAATACTTATCTGCCTGCAATTTTGTTTGCATATAGGGAAGTGCCCCATTCCAGCATTGGGTTCTCACCATTCGAAATGTTATATGGTGCACAACCACGCTGCCCATTATCTCTGTATGAATCTATGTTGACTGAAAGTACAACTTTGTCTATACCTATTTCACCATATGAACATGTAACATCATTGCGTGATAGAATTATGAAATCATGTATGTTAGCTAAAGAAGCTCTCCAAAAATCAGGAGCTATTTACCGACAATATGCTAACAGAGGAAATAGAACTATTACACTGACGCCAGGACAGGACGTTCTTCTTCTTTTGCCAAGTGATAGACATCTCCTAACTGACTCATGGCAAGGACCGTTCAAAGTGCTACGATAAATTTCGACGGTAGATTACGAAATTGCAGTTAGGGACAAACATAAAATTTTCCATATTAATATGCTCAAACCATATCACCACAGGCAAGACGAACAAGTAGAGACTGCAGCAAGCACCTCCATAGTGGACCAGACGGACGACAACGACACTGAAGAGATACCGACACCAGTTCTTGACACGACGACCAACTTACAGGACATTAAGCTAAATCCTAAACTGACGCAGACACAGACTGACAGTTGCAGACAACTGATACAAGACTACAGGACGATCTTTTCTGACAACCCAGGACAGACAGATTTAGTACAACACCAAATCATCTTGACATCTGACATTCCTATTAAGTGTAGACCATATTCCATCCCAATACACTATAAGGAAAAACTTCATCAAGAAATCATTGATTTAGAAGCAAATCATATCATTCGACGTTCACAATCTCATTTCTGTTCACCAATAGCTTTAGTATGCAAAAAGGACAACACTATTAGACTTTGTGTGGACTATCGTAAACTCAACAGCATTACACAGTTGGATTTAGAACCGATGAGCAACTGTGAAGACATCTTGACTGAACTATCTGACTCACGTTATTTTACTAAACTTGACATGACAAAAGGCTACTGGCAGATAGCTGTACATCCTGATAGTATACATCTGACTGCATTTGCCACACCGTGGGGTTTATACGAATGGTGTAAACTACCTTTCGGATTAGTCAATGCACCAGCTACCTTCGTCAGAATGACAAGAATTCTTTTGACAGACATTGCTAACATCATTTGGTACATGGACGACATGTGCATACACACAAAGGACATGACAGAGCACATAACAGCAATACAACAGACATTTGACAGGATTAGACATCATGGACTGACTGTAAAACCTTCCAAAGTTGATATAGCCTTTCAGGAAATTTCATTTTTGGGCTATAAGATCTCAAATGGCTTTATATCAACTGACGATAACATCATGTCCAGAATTTTGAAATTGTCGCTTCCGACAACTAAGAAACAGTTGCGAAGTGTGTTAGGTCTTTTAAACTATTATAGACAGTTTATTCCTCATTTTGCTGAATTGACCAAATGATTCACTGATCTACTAACAAATAAACACCCCAATGTGATTATAAACAGTGAATGTTTAAGGCCAGCATTTAAGAAAATTCTTTCATATTTTTCTAAATCACCTATTCTGAAATTGCCAAATTCGAATATTACTTTTAGAATAAGATGTGATGCGAGCTCCGTAGCCATTGGAGGTGTGCTTCTCCAAGAACACGACCAAATCTTGTACCCAGTATACTACGTCTCTCGAAAACTGAACACCAGCGAACGAAATTACAGTACACCGGAACTCTTGCCATGGTATTTTCGGTACGTAAACTGTCTAGGTTTTTGTTAGGTAAACATTTCATTATTGAAACAGATAATAGTCCGCTGACAATTGTTACCAGAGGAACGCCAAGTAACAGCAAGGTGGCAAGATAGTCCCTTCTTCTGCAGGACTATAGCTATGAGATTAACCATATAAAGGGTTCACAAAACTGTCTTGCAGATCTCTTGTCGAGATGTCCATACGACGAACCTAATACCCAGTCGACACCAGAGCACAGTGCAGAGACTGTATAAAACTGCAACGTAGATAGTGCTCAGTACCACAGCCAATTGTGACAATGTGTCAGTAACGCTGTGTACACCATTGTGATGGGGAAGATTGTATCTCCCAATGTATATAACTTATGTACATATTGCGATTCTTATTATTATCATGCGAATGAATGCGTGTATAATTGTGAGATATGTGAAAGAATGGAATCAGTATTATGTAAACTAATGTGTTGTATAACTGTGAGATATGAGAAAGAATGTAATTATTATTGTAAATACATACATATTGTAACAACCGGACACTATAGAGAAGTGTCACTGGACAACACTACAAGATCCAGGAATTTACCAAGCCACTACAACGTGAGGTAATCCTGAAGGTATCCAGACCGAGGTGTCCAAGACGTTTTAACAAGGTACGAAAGATGACTGCGACAGTACAATCCGAGCAGAAGGCGGAAGAGACGATCCAACAGCTGATAGTAACAACTACTACTCCGTTTATATAAGATCCATACAGAACGGACCAATGTTGTATGAATGACACCACAACACTTGTAATAGTACAGCTGTATACTTCCGATATTTTTTGCATATTAAGTTAAGAGTTATCAGACTACGCTAAAAAGTCTATAAATGTATGACAATTGTATTAAATTGTGATTTAAAATATTTCCATAAATGGAATTGTAAATGTCGATTTTTATAAGATGTAATCTCAGCATCGTAACTTGATTGCTTCTTTACAAACGTGACTTTTTGTACACATTTGTCAATAAGGATCAAATTATGACACTAAGAAATAAATTTGCAGTGGTAATTTATGTCTTGTAAACGACGATAAATTATTGTTCCTAAATTTTTTGTATAATAACCAGGGGACATTACTCTAAATTGTTGGTGATATGTAAATATGTATTGTAACCATTAACATGTGTGCTTGATAAATAACATGTCAATGTAACGTCGTTTAGATATGGACAGTATATTGCCAAAACTGTTGACCTTCATTAGAAACTCTAAACAGAGGTCTGATGATGGAGCTATCTCAGAGGGAGATGCTCACGGCTTGACCTGATTATTTTAGTATTTTTGTTCTTGGTTGTGAGGTAGGGGCCAGTTTTGCCAATACCTACCGGACTAGCTGTGCCACAGCGAGGTAATGCCCATGAAATAGATTGTACTTGACTGTTGTACTTCATAGTGCAACATAATTGGTGTATACATATTGTTCACTATTCACCTGTATATATTTATTATAATTGTTAAGGTATAATGTTCGACTTTGGCATGTTTAATAACACCTAGATATATATTAGACATGAAAGGAAATCCTTTCATGAAAAAGGGGTGTGGAGAGTGTCAAGGTCTCATATCCGAGGTTGCGACGCGTTGTCTGTACCAACGCCAGACAACATAACAACACGCAACCCTTAGTGATGTTAAACACTGCAGAGAGAACGCGGCGTCTTCGACGACGCCCGGATAAGCCGCCAAGCACAGCAATTGAGCGACGCTTAAACGACAGCTGGTCAGCAGTACACCCTGTGAACCTTGCAGGGGTCCCACTAGCTGACGTGAGCGCCGACTGGCGTGTAGCGTGTAGAACGCCAGGACTGGCAGACGGGTTTAGGTGTTTGAATGGACATGTCGCATGGGTATGCGAGGAGTGTTTGAATCTGCATTGAGAGCTAGCCTGTACGACAGTGGGAGACTGGTTCGAACGCTTGAATAGCTTGACTTGTAAGTGAGATGTTTATTGCTTGCATGTATTATTATGTAATGTAGTGATATTGTTCATGCCGTAATGATTGCTATGGATTGTCATTGCGCGATGTTTGTGCGATAATAAATGCAGCGCGTAAATAAAGCTTGTGAATAATACTTTCGGATATTCACTTCGTATGATTTGATAGTTTGATATTGCTTCACACTTGCCAGAAAACGAGCTACTTATCTTGCTCTACGCAAGACTCTGACAATATGCATAGATAAGTAGATATATAAGTGCAGACACATATAAATTTGTACATATCTGAGCATGTACACAGATAAGCAGGGACAAAGATAAGCAATAGTATACATTGATAACTATGGACACATGTATGTTAGTACAAAGACACACACATACACACACACACACACACACACACACACACACATATATATATATATATATATATATATATATATATATATATATATATATATATATATATATATATATATATATATATATATATATATATATATATATATATATATATATTCATTGGCACCTTTCCGTCTTGACAGACGATAGTTTGGTACATTGTGCTTCAAAAAAATTCTTAATAACTACGATCCACGGCGGTGGCGAGTGTGGCTGGGAAGGCCAATTCTTGCTGAAAATGTTTGCCTACAGTAGGTGCATGTGAAAACATGGTCACTTCCACCATTTTGCACCATCTTACGTCTCTCACGCTCTGTGTGTGCTTTATCTGCAATCATTTTCTGTTTTGTCTTTATTCCATTTCTGATAGTTGCCCTCCTTCCACACCATTCAGCGGCGACGTGCTCCCAATGTGCGATATCAATGCCTGTATCAATCATGTCCCGCTTACACACATCTTTGTATCGTAGTAGAGGCCGACTCTGAGATCTCCTACCCGTCTATAATTCACCAGAAAAGATGTCCTTTGGTATTCTACCATCATCCATCCTCCTAAAGTGTCCTATCTATCTAAGTCTACGAAGACTGAGCATGGAATACACCGTCACACAACCTGATCTTTCCAATACTTCAGTATTTGTGATTTTGTCTTGCCACTTAATACCAAGTATTCTTCGCAGACACCGCATATGAAAGCTGTTTAAACGTTTCTCTTGGCGTGAGTAAGTTGTCCAGGTTTCACTGCCATAAAGAAGAGTACTAAGGACACAGGCTTGGTAGACGAGGACTTTTGTTTTGGCAGTAAGCTTCCTGTTCTCCCAGACTCTTTTTGCTAACATGTTCATTGTTGTTGCTGCCTTGCCAATCCTGATGTTGATTTCCTGATCGAGGATAATTTGCTATTTACCTCTGATCCTAGATATGTAAAATGGTCTACTATCTCCAGTTCGGCGTCGTCAATAAAGATTGATGGTACACCATGTGCACCTTGTGACATAATCTGTGTCTTCTTTTTGTTAATTGTTAAATCAAATTCAGAACAAGCATTGGAGAATGCAGATAGTAGATGTTGTAATTCTTCCTCAGAGTGGGTCGTAATCGCAGCATCATCCGCAAAAAGCAACTCTCTGATTAGTACCCTGCTAATTTTGGTCTTGGCCTTCAATCTCTGAGCATTATAAAGGCCACCATCTGAGCGTGAGTGAATGTATATACTGTCATCCTGATCACGAAAGGCATATTTCAGTAGAAGTGAAAAGTATATCCCAAAGAGGGTGGTGGGCTAGTACACAACCTTGCTTAACTCCACTCTTGATTTCAAACTCTTCTGAAGTTGAGCCATCAAACTTGATTATACCCTTCATGCCTGTGTGGAACGATTACACAATGGACAGAAGAGTTGGTGGGCAACCAATCTTCTTTAGTGCTTTGAAAAGACCCTCACGACTGACCAAATCGAATGCCTGTGTGAGGTCGATGAAGGCAATAAACAGTGGCTGATTTGTTTCCCGGCATTTTTCTTGCATCTGTCGCAATGAGAATATCATATCAATGGTAGACCAGATCTGACGGAAGCCGCACTGTGATTCGGGGTAGACTTGATCTCCCAGGACTTGAAGTCTGCGCAGGACAATTCTGGCAAATACTTTCCCAACAATACACAGAAGTGAGATACCCCTATAGTTGTTACAGTCGCTCCGATCTCCCTTGTTCTTGTACAGCGTTATGATGTTTGAATCTTTGAAATCCTGTGGGACTTGTCCTTCTCGCCAGCATAGCTCTATTAGCTGGTGGATCTGTAGAGCTAGTGTGTCTTGCCCACTCCTGATTACCTCTATTGGAATCCCATCCTTACCTGGAGCCTTGCCAGATGCAAGCTCATTTATAGCACACTTAACTTCTGTTATAGTGGGAAGTGTGTCCAGGTGGTCAAGAGTTGGCAGGGCCTCTATGGCGTTGAGGGCATCATCCGCTAGCTTGGTCTCACTTGAGTAAAGCTCTAAATAGTGCTCGACCCATCTATCCATCTGCTGTTTCTTATCAGTGATGATTTCTCCAGTCAAGGTTTTCAGCGGTGCACTTCTTTTGATCATTGGACCACAGGCTTTCTTTATCCCTTCATACATGCTTCTGATGTTTCCCTTATCACTTGCGATTTGAATGGACACACATAACTTGATCCAATAGTCATTCGCACACTGCCTGGCAGCCTTTTGTACATCCTTCCTCGCTTGCTTCAGCTCACTCAGAGTGTTACGCGTTGGTCTTTCCTTGTTTCTTAAGAGAGCTATCTTCTTTTTATCAATCAAGGGCTGCAGTATCTGGCTGTTTGCCGCAAACCAGTCCTGCCTCTTATGATCCACAGTGCCGTAAACCCCTACCGCTGTTTTATAAATAGTTTCCTTAAGTTTACTCCATTTATTAGTTACTATACAATTTTCTTATGTATCATTGAAAGCGTCTTCAAGTTGAAATTCAAAGCACTTTCCAGGATTGTGAGTGTTAGTAATATTAATCCTGGGGCTAGACTTGTGTTTAGCTGTGTAGATTCTCTTTGGTCTCAGTCTAACCCTTGCAACAACCAAAGAATGATCTGTATCACAGTCAGCACTGTGGTAACTTCGAGTTAATGATGTATGCTTCAGATGTTGTCTCCGTGTGATAATGAAGTCCAGCTGATGTCAATGGCTGGATCATAGATGTTTCCATGTGACCTTATGCATCTGTTTTGTTTTAAAAAAGGAGTTTGTAATACATAGGTCATTTCTAGTGCAATGTTCCAGCAGCCTTTGCCCATTATCATTCATGCGACCGATGTTGTTTTTTCCAAGGCACATGGCCATGAACACGAGTCCTTGCCCACACGAACATTGAAATCACCGAGCATATAAATGTAGTCGGATTGTGAAACTGCATTGATCGCAGAGTCTAGCTGCTCATAGAACGTATCCTTCACATCATCAGAGGAAGCGAGTGTCGGTGCATATGCAGTGAGAATGGTGGCAAATCCACAAGAGGTTGCCAAGCGCAGTGATAATAATCTTTCATTACCTCCAGCTGGGATATCAATCATTCCCAGTAGCGAATTCTTCACTGCAAAGCCCACACCATGTTGCCTTTTTTCTGCCTGACCTCTTCCCTTCCAAAAAAGGGGTGTAATTGTTTATCCTGAGTGACCCTTCCTCAGCGAGGCGAGTCTCCTGCAGGCCAGCAATATCAATGTTAAGACGACTGAGTTCAGCATCAATCACAGCCGTTTTTCTCACATCGTCAATATTTGTCAAGTCAGAGGAAAATCCTGGACACATGGTTCTCACGTTCCAGGTTGCAAGCCGTAGCTTGAGGTTTCAATTCTTTTTATTAGTACCTGGTGCATTGGTTTTACAGCCTGTGATTCAGATTTTTTCCTAGCCCCAAGCACCCATTGAAGCAGGCAGGCTGTGGCGGATCAGCACCCAATTGGCTGGGGGGTGCCCAGCTTGAGGCGGGCGGTAGCTGATCAGTGACACCTGCAGGTGTCTCCCACCGTCAGAGGCAACGCGTGGCGCCCCATGTCTACGCCAACTGACAAGGACTTATAACCCGTAACAGTTGCCTCTCGCTTTGATTCCGAGACCGGTTAAGACCAGGGATGGAGTTATTGCCTCTCCATAGCACAAAGCCTGGGCTAAAATAAAGAAACCATGTGTTGCCCATGCAGCATGATCCCTCTCTCGGCCTGCCTAGTTCACTCCAGAGGAAAGTTGACACCTATAATCTGGAACAAGACAAGCTGCAGAAGCTTCCGGATCAGCAAGGCAATGCTCTAACTGTCCGCCTGTCGGAGTTCGATCCTAGACCAGCTGCCAACCAAGGCTTAGGGCCTGGTCTGCCCTGCCATGACTTATTTTGTCTTTGGGTTGCATTTCCTCGCACCAGGATAAGGCTAGTACCCTCCCAATTGCGCTCTTCCGCCCGAAACCGTTGGCACAATGTGGGGTGTCGGGTTTGGTAAGCGCCGCCCAACATTCGTCGCTGACAGAAAGCAGGTAGTTCTGTCTACTGTCATACGGTAGCTCAGTCATATCTGATTAAGACCTGAGACACCATCTATGTATATATATATATATATCAAAGATATATATATATATAATTAACTAAACAAATAGGTAGGTACATAGGTAAGAGGGTATATGTGTAAACATATGGGTAATTTAGTAAATTTAGGAAATTTATTCACTGATGTATGAGGAGATAAATAATAAATTTAACGTAGAAGTAAAGAACATATTTCATGCTTTGTCCGACATGGAAATATTATTTCAAGATGTCAGTGACAATGGGAAATATTAAAGAAATCAGTCAACCAATTGCAGAAACATCCATCCCTAAAATAAAAATGAAGGAACGGAAGAAATGGGTGAAGGAAGTCATCTTAACACTCACTGTAATAAGAAGAAACAATCAAAATAATCATGAAAAATGTGAAGAGATTCACAGGAAAATTAGAAAACTAAACAAAGAGGCAACAGAAGCATCTTTGGGACATTTAAAATCATCACAACATCCGGAATACCAAATTAGCCTTCATCTACCTCACAAAAGCATTTGATTTGGTCAGTCGTTAGGGTGTTTTCAAGGCACTAAAGAAGGTAATGATATAGGTCAATATTAGCCTGTTAAGAGAGGTATTAGACAGGGCAGTTTAATGTCTCCAGATCTTTTTTTTTCTTTTTTTTTTATGTACAGTGAAAATATTTTCACAAATATAGAAGATATGAAAGGAAACATCATTGGAGGACGAAACATCAATAACATTAAATATTCGTATGATACAGTCTTGATTGCAGACAATGAGCAGCATCTGTAACATTTAGTAGATGCACATGTCGCACACAGTGAACTAGAGTTAGAATTAAATAGTAAGTAGATACATATTATGGTCGTCACTAGGAAGAAGGAAATGCCACAATGTAATAGACAAGTAAATGGGAATATTCTTAGACAAGTGAATCGGTACAATTATGTCTGGACAATCATAACATCTGATGGGAGATGCCTTGAAGAGATTAGAACAAGAATCGCCACGGCGAAGGTAGCCTTTTGCAAGATGAAAAACATACTGACCAATAAAAAGATGTCATTTGCAACGAGAAAAAGAGGTTGTGGTGCTACATAGATCCTGTGCTTTTGTACGGATGTGAAGTGTGCACATTAAGCAAACAGGCTGAAAAAAAAATATCTGATGGCTGTGGACATGGGGTATCTGAGGAAAATGCAAAGAATACCATGGGCAGACAGAAATACCTATGACCAAGTTCTACAAGGAACAAGATAAATCGTAAACTGATTAGAGAAATGAGACGTAGACAGTCACAATTCTATTGTCACGTTATGAGAAGAAATGAATTGAGGAACGTGGTAACAACTGGCAACATCAAGGGGAAGAGAACATGGTGAAGGCAGAGGAGTAAATACCTGGATGGTTTTACCACATGGCATGGTCGAGACAAGGACACTGAGCGATCCACGTCTCTGGTGATCGAGTGAGATAGCGAAAGGTGACTGCCCACGCTTATCGGCATGGTAAATGATGATGATGACACAGATAATTAGGTACATATGTCATTGAGTACACAGATGATTAGGCACACGTATACTTAGATACATATGTAATAAGGTACATAAATAATCAGGTACATATATAATTTGGTATACAGCTAATTAGGTACATATATGATTAGGTACATATATAATTAGGTGCATAGATAGGTAGGTACATAGATAATAAGGTACATAGTAATTATGTACATAGTTAATTAGCTACATGGTAATTAGGAACATAGATAATTAGGTGCAGAGTAATTAGGTACATAGATAATAAGGTGTATACATAATAAAGAAAATAGATAGTAAGGTGCATATATAATTATGTACACAGATAATACGTTACATATATACTTATGTGCATACGTAATTAAACAAAACTCGCTTACACTCAGGAAATAAATGACCGTAGACCCCGAGGTAGACCAAGAAGGCGGTGGAGAGATAATATACATACAGACCTACAAGCACTTGGAATCAACGACTGGCAAGAGAAGGTCCACCAGAGAGACGAATGGAGACAGATTGTATTTGCAGCAAAGAACCTCAATGGCTCGGAACGCTGAAGAAGAAGAAGAATACGTAATTAAGTACATATATAATTAGGTGCATACGCAATTAGGTACATAGATAATGAGGTGCATAGTAATTAGGTATATAGTTAATTAGGTACATAGTTAATTAGGTACATAGTAATTAGGTACATAGATAATTAGGTGCATAGTAATTAGGTGCATAGATAAATATGCATAGCAATTAAGTACATAAATAATTAGGTGCATAGACAATTAGGTACATAAATAATTAGGTGCATAGATAATTAGGTACACAGATAATTAGGTGCATAAACAGGTATTCACATTTACGTTGTAAGATTAAAATTAAGTTCCTGTGACAAATAGGAATGTTTTCTGGGTAAGAACAGTTTCAGCACTGCAACTGTGTAATGCATATACCTGATCTGCTAGCACAAGCGGCTGAACACGAACACAGAGATTTGTATATGGTTACCGACACAATATCAGTCTTCTGGAATCATAATTTGATAATAAGGACATTGAGCCAGTCAACAACTAGAACAGAAGCTGGAGTGCAGGATGGGGGTCACTGATGCAGGTTGTAGTCAAAGACTCGTTACACACCTTACGGTTTACTGGGCATATGGTAAAATGTAAGTACATGTCCCACGTTACACACCCTTAGAGGTGTAGGGAATATGCTGTAGTCATGTCACACCTGTTGCGGTGGTACCCATCACACACCTGTTGCTGTGGTTGCCATAACACACCTGTTGCGGTGGTGGCCATAACACACCTGTTGCGGTGGTACCCATAACACACCTGTTGCGGTGGTAGCCATAACTCCCAAGTTGCCGTGGTAGCCACAACTCACCTGTTGCTGTGGTAGCCATAACTCACCTATTGGGGTGGTAGCCATAACTCACCTAATGGGGTGGTAGCCATAACTTACCTATAATGGTGGTAGCTATAACTGCCCGGTTGCTGTGGTAGCCATAACCTCCTATAATGGTGGTAGCTATAACTCCCCGGTTGCTGTGGTAGCCATAACTCACATGTTGCTGTGGTAGCCATAACTCCCCAGTTTCTGTGGTAGCCACAACTCACCTGTTGCTGTTGTAGCCAACGATGAGCTCATCAAAGTCTTGGAAAACTCGGTCGACATACCAGATCTTCTCTACAAACCATTTCAAGGGGTCACTTCCGGTGTTGTCCAGTAAGATGGCGAAAGTTGAGAGGGTGAAGTTCGAAAAATGGCAAATCATAGAAGGCTTGGAGCCAGGTGAGCCTGGTGTAGACATAAATCATAGGGCATCGCTAGACACACGGCCAGAACCAACAAAGCAACATATCAACACTCTCTCACACAAACACACACACACTCACACACACACACACACACACACACAAGCGAGCGCACACACACAAACATATATACACACACACACACACACACACACACAATCACACATACACATGCATACATACAATCACACACATATACATACATATATTCTGCATCAAATCCTACATACTCCCAGAAATGCTACCTGGTCAAAAAATCACGCTAAAGTCGCATGTGTTGGCCTACGAGTTTCGGCCCAAGGGCGCATAACTTAGACACACCGCAATCACATCTGAAAAAACACTCAGGATGAACTCAAAGAAGAAGAAGACATCCTACATAAACACACATACAGAAATATATTCTGCGTGCCCTCTAACGTATACACACATACACATATACATACACAAATATATTGTGCTTGTTCTCTAAAAAACACACACACACACACACACACACACACACACACACATACACACACGTTGTACAGGAAGTCATTTTCCAGCTACGGTTCTGTCATGCGATAAGGCCATCAGATATTACAGGTCTGATCGCTGGCAGGAATAAGTGAACAATCTTTCCCTGTGCTGACGGCGACGAACAAAGCCGTGAAACTGTCGTCTGTTCCTGTACTGACGGCGACAAAACAAAGTTGTGGAACTCTTGTCTGTTCCTGTACTGACGGCGACAAAACAAAGTTGTGGAACTCTTGTCTGTCCCTGTACTAAGGGCGACAAAACAAATTCGTGGAATTCTCGTCTGTCCCTGCACTAAGGATGACATAACAAAGTCGTCTAACTCTTGTCTGTCCCTGTACTAAGGGCGACAAAACAAAAGCGTGGAACTCTCGTCTAACCGCGTTCTTGACATAATTAACGTAGCTCCTCATTAACTGCACTAATGTCTCCGACAGAATACAGACAATTGTTACACAGTGGGTGATGTCGTCATTATCTCACCAGTCGCCGTGCTTCCAAAGAATGTGTATGGTATATATTTTAGGTACTTCGACCAAGGAGACGCTGTCACAGAAAACGTGTCAGCCATCGAGTTCTAGTTAGTTAATTAGTTGCATATCCTTTACAGGACGATGCAGGCAACACCAGCGTGTATTTTGCTGTTGTGATATCTTGGCAAATTTACGTTCAGTAGTTTACCATTTCTTTCTGAACGACCGACCCCCATACCAATTCGTAAGCCACCAACGCAACGCAGTCTGCTGTAAAATCGCGGGCAACTGTGTTTCGAACGCGGGTATGTGGGATCACGAACCGCACTCGACACGTCTTCGCCGCGGAATCAGCGATTATGTTGTAATCATGCTATTACATCAGCTTGCCAGCATGAAATTAGCAGAAGGTTCTTCACCGACATCAGCACAGGCAAACTGTCAGTATACGATCGGTGCATCCAACAATGCGCCCTAGAGAATATGGCATCCAGAATGCTCAGTTCAACACAAGAAACCCGTCTCCACTTGTATGTATCTGGCTTTATGCCCTTCATTTCATTTGCTCGAATTCTGCCCGTGTTGATGTAAACTGCTCGTTAACATTCAGGCTAGTTCTGTGCCTGCGAGTTCTGCATTAGCCAGACAAACAATATCAAAATAATAACCTACTTGGCGGCACACATAGTGCCTTGTAGTGATGGAATGGGTGAATTCTGAACTGTTACTGATAGCGTCGTCAATAGAATAATTAAACCATGTCTCAGAGCTCGCTGTCGATTAGATAAATACAGATGTCATCGCACCAGGTTCGAGAAAACTCAGTCGATGGAACTAACGCGTTGATCTCTGCGGTGTTGTATCGGCATAGCTAATATGTTATGCGCTAGTCTGTATGTAGTATATACGTCCATCCATCATGTGCCATGCAGGTAAGCGTGGGCGGCCATGAATCGCCTTTTCACTCGATATCCATAGTCGTGGATCAGCACATTGTTCCTGTCATGTGATAATCTCCAAGTAATATCCAGGTATTTACTTCTCTGTCCTCCACGTGTTATCTTCCCATCGATCTTGCCTGTTGTCGCCAAGTTCTCTAATTTATTTCTTCTCATAACATGTCCAAAAAAACTGTGACTGTCGGCGTCTAATTTCTCTAATCAGTTTACTGCTTTCAATTGTTTCTTGTAGACCTTCGTCGTTGGTTTTTCTGTCTGTCCATGTTATTTTGTGCATTCTCCTCAGAAATCACACTTCCACAGCCATGAGATGTATTTCAGCTTGACTGCGCTCATAGTCCACGCTTCATATCCACAAATAAGTACAGGCTCTGTGTAGCACCCCCACACTTTTTCTCGTAGCCATTGACATCGTGTTATTGGTCAGTATATTTTTCATCTTGCTAAAGGCTACCTTCGCCATGGCGATACTTGGTCTAATCTCTACAAGGCATCTCCCAACAGATGGTATGACTCTTCCGATATAATTGTTACGATCCACTTGTTTAAGAATATTACCATTTACCTGTATATTACGTTGTGGCATTTCGTTCCTTCTAGTGACAACAGTAATCTAATTTTTCTCAAAATTTAATTCTAACACTAGTGTTCACTGTGTGTAAACACCGCATCTACTAAATGTTGCAGATCCTGCTCATTGTCTGCAATCAATACTGTATGATCTGCATATCTAATGATATTGATGTTTCTTCCTCCAAACATAATTCCTGTCATATCTTATACATTTCTGAAAATACTTTCACTATAGTGGGGGAAAAATACAATCTGGAGACATTACACATCCCTGATATTGACCTACTTCATTATCAGTCATTGTTGCTTCCAATATATTCTTTTATAAGTCTAATGTCTGTCCCATCAATTTGAGATCTACAAGCATCTCTTTCATGTTGACATGTCTTACTTTATCGACAGTTTTAGTGTAGTCAATAAAGCAAAGATCTAGATCTGTGTTTACTTATTTGGAACGTTCAATTACTGTTCTTAGGATATACAAAGCAGTTACTGTACTCTTGCCTTCTACAAACCCACAATTAGCCGTCTCCTATTTCTATATCACTTGTTTAGTAATTTAGTGTTCGGGGTGATTTTGTAAGTAATTATTTATACTGCATTGATTTGCTGTCCGGGTGAATTTATTGCTACATCATAATTTGTTTAGGCCTAGGGTGAGTCTGCGTTATTTTATTTCATACCTTATGCTGTCTATCATCTACATACGGTGATTAGACGAAGCTCACATCACGATTAATGTGTGTAAGCCTCCCACAACACTTGTGGGACTGGGTAAAGTAAAGATAGGAGAATGTAGATAAACTATTACAGGGACATCGTACATGAATGAAATGACAGTCATTCTTTTGTATTTTGGGGAAAGGCACAGTAGAACGCTTCAGTCAAAAAGCAAGCAGGATGTGTGAATATACGCTATTGTATTTGCTTATGCAGTACCTTCGTGTAGAGTCCTGGATCAAGCCAGATCCAACGGCGGATGTTGTAACTGTCAGGCAGTTGACTTTTGGTGTGCAGTTTGTGAATGTTTCCCCGTAGCTTTCCTTCAGGATGAACCCCACCTGTTGTATAGAACATTATTACAACCAGGCAAACAAAGGCATTACAATCCAGGCAATAGTAAACACTGATAGAACAGCATTACAGTTAGGCTATAATAGACACTGATAAAACAACGCTATAATAGCCACTTGTCAAACCATTGCAACCACGCTATAATAGATACATGTAGAACAGCATTGCAACCACGCTACAACATACACACGTATGACATATACATATCAAAGTGGGGAACATTTTGAGGCCACTAAGACAGTATATAAACAAAAATACACTTATTGCTTGACGCTTATAGAAGTAGGGATAACACTTAGACACTAGAGGACGCACTAGAGAACATTACAATTTACAGTTTTAGTTACCGCCCTGGATTCGAACCTGTCACGTGCAAATGACGACAGCGCCTCACTGCAGGAACAAGTGTACTTTGACACATGGCCATCTAGACACCCCTAACAAATGTGTCGTTATTAGTTAGATTTGTCATACACATAAAATCACGACTATGGAATAAGGACAGAATTCGTGGGCAACCATTGAGATAGCACCAGACAGTGATAACACCAATCAACCACTGCAGAGTAATTCAGCAATAATATTGCACAATCTAATCTGACAATAACAAAAATCAGGAAGTTTTCATAGCAATACACACAGCTTGTGTCTTGTTTCCAGTCGATGCTCTTTATTGACATTGGACTGTGTGGCTGCGAGTCTTGAAAAAAGGAGAGTCTGGCATATGAGACTACAGCCTCCAGCATGAGAATGGAGGTGGAGGCAGTAACAGCAGCATTCCGGTGGCTAGAGGAGACTACTGTAACACACGTCGTATTCATTACGGATTCAAAGAGTATGCTTAGCAAGGTGGAGAAAGGAATGTTTATGGGGGAATGAACAGGCTGATAGGCTAGCAGGGAGGGCACCTCTTGGTGGTATCTTGCCTATGGACAAAGGGGAGGTTGTCGTGCGCTTGTGGGACCAGGTGGAGAAGTCGGAGGAGCAGATTGAGAACCCATATGTGGAAAGAATGAGATTGCGGGGGATCGGCAGGGGTTCTGGAAGAATCTCAAAACTGAGAGGGAAGACCAGGAGAACTTTTAATCAGATAGCGGTGGGAACGATTAGTAGAATGACTCTTCGCTGGCTGTTGAACAAGGGGATGGATCACGTATGGGAATGTCCTGATGTCGGTTCTTAACTCAACTCAACTCAACTCTGTGGCTTGAAATATAAACGCACGCCACGTTAAGGAATGGCATTGTTTAAACTTGGGCTACACATAAAGATAGAATCTTGTTTAGTCTACACATAAGCAAGAACAAGTGTACTTTGACGCATCACCAACTACACACCCCTAAAGCAGGTGTCTTCATTAGCCATGTCTAGCATCCACGTCAACCCACACCTATGGAATATAGACATAATTCGTATCCAACCACTGAGATAGCATCCAGTCAATTATGTGTTTAATTGACAGGGGCTCCGGGGACTACCCAGACAGACACGGGTTCTAGGACATGTCTTAGGGACTACCTAGCCAGACAGGGGTTCTACGACATGTCTTGGGAAGTAAAAGGGTCAGTCATAACATAGACTATGTCATCACCGAAGTTCTGATTAGACTATAACTCTTCCATCCATCCATCATGTGCCATGCCGGTAATCGTGGACGGTCATGTTCTGCCATCTCACTCGATCATCAGAGTCGTGGATCAGTTCCGTGTTTCTGTCTCGACCATGCCATAAGGCAAGTCATCCAGGTACTTGCTTCTAGCTCTTTCCCTTGGTCTGTTCCCCTCGATCTTACCAGTTGTCACCAAGTTCTCCAAATCATTTCTTCTCATAACATGCCCAAAAAATTGTGACTGTCTACGTCTAATGTCTCTAACCAGTTTACGATCTTCATTTGTTTCTTGAAGGACTTGTTCATTGGTCTTTCTGGTTGTCTATGGTATTCTTTGCATTTCCCTCAGAAACCACATTTCTCCAGCCATCAGATGTTTTTCAGCACCTAATAAACACCAATTCTGTCGTGTAAAAGGCGGGTTTGCTTTTTCATATAATGTTCATGTCGCCCTCTGCCGTGAATTATAAACTGCTTGCTTGTCTGTATACCTGACACTGGCAACACAATTTTTGTTTGTAAACATAACTTTGACAAAATGTTGCCTTCGTTTACACATTACATTGACAATTTTCTCTCTGCAAACACAACACTGACAAGAATGTCATTGTCTGTAAACACAACACTGACTTCAAGTTCACTGTTTTTTAACACGACAGTTACGCACACGTTGTCTGTCTGTACAGACAACGAACATAGACGACAGTTTCCCTGTCTGTACAGACAACGAACATAGACGACAGTTTCCCTGTCTGTACAGACAACGAACATAGACGACAGTTTCTCTGTCTGTACAGACAACGAACATAGACGACAGTTTCCCTGTCTGTACAGACAACGAACATAGACGACAGTTTCCCTGTCTGTACAGACAACGAACATAGACGACAGTTTCCCTGTCTGTACAGACAACATGGCGACAACCTACCTGACGATCCACTTCATAGAAAACGCTCTGGTAACCTTTATACTCGACTAGAAACTCGGGTCTGTGGAGACAATTCAGGTGTTTAGTTGATTCAATGTCGCGATCCGCGGACAATATCATACACATTGTCACTGTTTGCGTGTATGTGTCTGTGTGTTTACATATTACTCAGTAGACATCCATAATATGTGTTTGTTTGTGTTAATGTGTTTACATAACACACATACTCATCCATAGAGTGCGTCAATGTTTTCAACAAAGAAGCATTGTATAACTAAGTGCATTGTCAAAGTGCTTGGCACCAATATGAAACAAGTCACTGTACCTGAAGGCCCCGCTATACGTTGCTTCGGTTTTCGTCGTTTCGTTATAACATCGTTGTCACAATGGGACATAACTACATTTTACGTCGCTACACCATACCGTCGCCACCTGTGTTGAAATACTGCGTTAATTTCGCTATTTTACATTTTGTGCAGTGCTTTTTTCCAGGGGTTTATCATGTATTCATCCATAATTATGAGTTCAAAGCGCAAAGTAAGTGCTGACAATGTGTCTGTAAGAGAACCAGGAAAAGTTACTCTTGAGGTGAAGTTAGATGTGTTACTTCGTTTTTTTTTTTTTTTGGAGGCTGGCGATCATTATTGTTATCGGTAAAGCCCATGGTATACCTCCAGCCACCATAAGGACAATTCGTGCAGGTGCTGACAAACTCAAAGAGGGTGCTAAAAACGTAACACCTTCGAGTGCTTCCAAAATCACTCGTACTCTTATGTACTCTTATGGAGAACATGTAAGCACTATTTTCTGTCTGGATTGAAGACCGGAACCAATGGAATATGCCTGTGAGCAAGATGGCTATCCAAGAGAAAGCGAATTGTCTCTATGAAGATCTAGCTAAGAAAGTGTGTGGGAGCAGAACGAGTAGTGCCGATGATAGTTTTGGAGCGAGTCGTGGTTTTAATGCCTCTACGTGCCAATAAATCTACCGCTCATCTTCCAACCCACCTTTATTTAGCCAATAAATATCAACAACCATCAAAATAAACATTACATAATACACTGTATTTAATTTAATTATATGGGAAATAGTGTTCTTCGCTGTACGTCGTTTCACTTAAAGTTGCGTGTTCCAAAAACGTAACCCCGACGTTAACCGGGGTCTTCCTGTACTTAACCACATATATTTGCATATATATGCCCTATATTCAAACACACATTGTTCTGTAATGAGAAGAGAACCACTGGCAAACACTGTGACGACTTGACATAGCGGTAGAACTGGCCGAGACATGAAGCTGGATGGAAGACATCAAAAGTGGCATACAGTTATGGCATCGATAGAACGTCACCCAACACCATTGATTGCAATCTGTGGAGATACATGAATCCCTACGCCATTGGCATGGCACATGCTGATAGTGATGGTGATTGTGTATATTGTGTTAGCCCCATATCTGTTGACTCAATTGGAATTTGATAGATCACGTGGTCAATGACACGTCGGCAGCTGTTACCTCTAAGAATATTGCTTGAGTACGTGGACGAGAAAGGATATACTAGAACCCAGTGGCAAGTGACAGCATGAACGTAGAGCTTTCACCAGCACAGACACAATAAACACACCCTGATATACTAGAACCCAGTGGCAAGTGACAGCATGAACGTAGAGCTTTCACCAGCACAGACACAATAAACACACCCTGATATACTAGAACCCAGTGGCAAGTGACAGCATGAACGTAGAGCTTTCACCAGCACGGACACAATAAACACACCCTGATATACTAGAACCCAGTCGGCAAGTGACAGCATGAACGTAGAGCTTTCACCAGCACAGGACACAATAAACACACCCTGATATACTAGAACCCAGTCGCAAGTGACAGCATGAACGTAGAGCTTTCACCAGCACGGACACAATAAACACACCCTGATATACTAGAACCCAGTCGCAAGTGACAGCATGAACGTAGAGCTTTCACCAGCACGGACACAATAAACACACCCTGATATACTAGAACCCAGTCGCAAGTGACAGCATGAACGTAGAGCTTTCACCAGCACGGACACAATAAACACACCCTGATATACTAGAACCCAGTCGCAAGTGACAGCATGAACGTAGAGCTTTCACCAGCACAGGACACAATAAACACACCCTGATATACTAGAACCCAGTCGCAAGTGACAGCATGAACGTAGAGCTTTCACCAGCACAGACACAATAAACACACCCTGATATACTAGAACCCAGTCCCAAGTGACAGCATGAACGTAGAGCTTTCACCAGCACTGACACAATAAACACACCCTGATATACTAGAACCCAGTCGCAAGTGACAGCATGAACGTAGAGCTTTCACCAGCACAGACACAATAAACACACCCTGATATACTAGAACCCAGTCGCAAGTGACAGCATGAACGTAGAGCTTTCACCAGCACGGACACAATAAACACACCCTGATATACTAGAACCCAGTCGCAAGTGACAGCATGAACGTAGAGCTTTCACCAGCACAGACACAATAAACACACCCTGATATACTAGAACCCAGTCGCAAGTGACAGCATGAACGTAGAGCTTTCACCAGCACAGGACACAATAAACACACCCTGATATACTAGAACCCAGTCGCAAGTGACAGCATGAACGTAGAGCTTTCACCAGCACGGACACAATAAACACACCCTGATATACTAGAACCCAGTCGCAAGTGACAGCATGAACGTAGAGCTTTCACCAGCACAGGACACAATAAACACACCCTGATATACTAGAACCCAGTCGCAAGTGACAGCATGAACGTAGAGCTTTCACCAGCACAGGACACAATAAACACACCCTGATATACTAGAACCCAGTCGCAAGTGACAGCATGAACGTAGAGCTTTCACCAGCACAGGACACAATAAACACACCCTGATATACTAGAACCCAGTCGCAAGTGACAGCATGAACGTAGAGCTTTCACCAGCACGGACACAATAAACACACCCTGATATACTAGAACCCAGTCGCAAGTGACAGCATGAACGTAGAGCTTTCACCAGCACAGACACAATAAACACACCCTGATATACTAGAACCCAGTCGCAAGTGACAGCATGAACGTAGAGCTTTCACCAGCACGGACACAATAAACACACCCTGATCCATTTGCATCTAACATATACAAATGTTACTTAGCTTTGTTGATCCCTTATGTGACCAGCTGTGTTCTGACAGGACATGCAGTCGAATGAAAACCTCTAGCTTCAAGTAAATCGATCGAAACGAACAGCATAATCTGTGAGCTTTACTAGAACATATTTACACGTGACGAAATTAACGTTGCGGTTACAGTCTTCTTGGGCACACTTACAAATAAACATTAACTATAAACCATTCAAGGCTGGCCCCACCTAGAAGACCAGGTCATGTTTTGCAACATCCCTACCTCGGGGAGGAGACGAACACATGCCCATCAGGGCGCAGGCGAGCGGGCTAGCCACAGTGGTACCGTGGCCCCCGATGGCCTTGTACAATATGAATATAGATCAATGTGAATGGAGATAGAGGCAACCATTGGTGAACATAGAACATTGTGAATTGCGATAGATGCAACAATCGGTGAACATAGATCACTGTGAATTAGGATAGAGGTAACAGTTGGTGAACATAGATCAATGTGAATGAAGACAGAGGCAGCCATTGGTGAACATAAATCAATGTTAACTGGCATAGAGGTAATAACTGGTGAACACAGATCAATGTTAACTGGCATAGAGGTAACAATTGGTGAACATAGATCAATGTTAACTGGCATAGAGGTAATAACTGGTGAACACAGATCATGTGAATGGGGATAGAGGTAACCAATGGTGAGAATAGATCATGTGAATGGGGATAAAGGCAACCTTTGCTGAACATAGATCAATGTGAATGGGGATAGAGGCAATCATTGTATCCCTGAGATGTCATAGCCAACGGTGCGAGTTCCACTTTTTGTTCGCCTCTCACACTAAACTTCAGATCTCATCTCATCTCATCTCATCTCATCTCATCTCATCTCATCTCATCTCATCATGTTCCTCTTGTACCTTGCGGTGTCGAGGTGAAGTATAAACATCGTGAGAGTGCCCGATTATGGGCTTCATATATCGATATTCCCATGGACTCTGCTATTCCCTCCGTCCAACGTTTACGTGGTCGGCCTCTTTCTCTATTTCCATCTTTTCTGTACATTATTGCTTGTTGTGGTATGCTGTTTACTGGTAACCTACTTGCATGACCAAACCATTTGACTTGCTGCTATCTAATAAAATCTAGTGCTGCTTTATCCACCACTTTAGTCCTGATTTCTTCATTTCTGATCTTAGCTCTTCTTGATACGTTGAGTATTCTGCTCAGGAATCTCATTTCTGTTGTTGTGATTTTTCTTTTCTCTTTTTCTGTCATTGTCCAGGTTTGGCATTGGACCATAGAGTTGGTAGGAAGATTGTGCTGCAAAGTGCTTTCTTAGTAGTTATTGATACATGTTTGAACTTTAGTATTGGTGCCATTTGTCCAATGAGTTGGTTTGCGTTATTGCACCTATTTTCGATCTCGTCTTCTGATCTGCCATTTGATGATACTATACTTCCTAGGTACTTGAAACTCTTTACTTGTTTCAAGGGATGTTCGTTTAGGTGAATTGTTGTTGTTCGTTCTTCTTTAGTTATAGTAATTACCTCTGTTTTGCTTGTGCTAATTTTCATGTTATGTTCCCTACACATTTCGTTTAGACTATCCATGTGGTCTTGTAATTCAGCTTCTGATTTTGCTATTAGTGCTTGGTCGTCAGAAAACAGGAGTTCTCTAATAGTTAGATGTGCAGATACGTTCATTATATTATATTATCACGTGTGGGTTATCATTATCATAGTGATCATCATCATCATCATCATCATTGTCAAACGTCGTTCTTTATGATACTATCACGAAGTTCTTACGATGATATGTTCATGATATTGTCGTGTGATGGTCGTTGTCTAGGTAACGATACTCATGGTGTGTCAATGGAGATATCTAACTGTCTTGCAATATAACTCACCCCCGCAGTGCATATTCACCAGGCATTAAACAAGATTCCGTTGGCGCACATAATCCTTTATTACAGAAATAACACGGACAAACGGAACATGTTTATACATCCAGAAACAATGTAATCCATAGAATATAAATATCCTCCTCACAATTTAACCAGCACACATCAATGCCTTCTCACGGTCTGCTTCTTATCAAATCCACACGACAGGTAATCTAGCTACTATCCACGGCTGGATCTCCCACAATACAACCCACACATTGGGTTGGAGCCACTGCTCAACTATGTAACCCACTCTGGGTTTAGGCCTGTCTTCACCACTCGGAGAACAACACAACACCGTTGTCCGTGGACTACCGACTCCTTCGGTATCTCAAACTCAACTCCCTGAAACGACCTGCCCCGCAGTCGGTCTCTTCTCTCACTGACTTTTTAGTCTCCTGTACTTCACACAACACACAACTGTCTTTCGACCCATCCGCCCTGGGGTCTTCCACTCATATCCGCCCCATTATTTCTCAGGGTTGATTGTTTTCCTCGTAGCCAGGTCACTCACCTTACTGTCTCCCACTTTCATCTCCATTCTTTCTCATGCCCGGTCACTCACTCAATGTCAATGACCCAGGCTTATGTCAATCATCATTGTGATCAAGCCATCATCATCATCATTATCATCATCATTATCATCATCATCATTGTCTGTATCATGTGTCATGCGACACTCGTAGACGATCACAATTCGCCATCGCAGACCTTCAGTCATTTTCTTGTAACGATGATGTCATCTGGTCAAGCCATCGAGGAAGCAATTGTTGTGTCTTCCCCTGTCTCCTTCCCCATCATTTTTGCCAGCTATCACTAAGTTTCCACGTCTATGTCTCCTCATAATATTCCGAAAAATAGTGCCAGACTACATGAATGTGATTTGGAAAGTATCTGTTGCATAGTGCTACAGAAAGTACCTCTAACATAATGTTATGGAAAGTACCCCTGACCTGGTTTTATGGGAAGTGCCTCTGAAATTATGGCATGTAAGGTACTCTGTTTTTAATGGCTTGTAAATAAAAGTTCGTAGCACGTTGTTTACAGGACGTTGCAGTTAACCCTACCATTATTGACGGACTGTGATTTACAAAGCAATATTAGGTCATTAATTTGCCATTGCTTTCTGAAATCACAAATATAATGTCCACATCAAGTGGAAATGTACTGTTATACAAAAAAAAAGAAACGCAACACTATTGCAGTTTCAATTGCAAACTTGTACCAACATTTTATTGACGATGCTAATTCGCCCATTGCAGTCGGTTCTGGCGATGCTGGTCCGTGAGAACAAGACCTCTGTAAGGTCTTCTAGCCCAAAGACCAGCGTCGTACAGCAGGTTCCTGGCTGTTTGATCTGAAATTCGACGAGCTCCTGGCATTGACTGGACTGTGGAGGATGCAGATGCAAATTGATTCCTAAGGTAACGCAGCGGTATAAAGCGGTCTTCGGCAACAGTTGTGATTCTCGGTCTTCTGCTGTGCGGCCGGTCTGCCACTGAGCCAGTTTCTTGAAATTGCATGCAAAGGCGACTAATTGTTTTTCTAACTACATTAAATTCTCTGACTACTACACTTTGTGACTGTCTAGCCTGTAAACGTCCAATGATGATGAGTAGTTGTTCTGTAGTGAGATGAGTATACGTGCGCATTGAATTTTCAACTGAATTTATTCGAGGAGCGTCAATCTTTCATAGGCATTCAATAACATGGTCAGAAAGTTTTGTGTTCAGTAATTTTCACGGAATTATCATGAACCTGTCACGTGTTATTGTCAAAAATGTTGTTCTGACCTTGACTTCTTTATGACCTCACAATTCATGAGGTGAGTAGAATTCAGGTAACCACGAGAAGTTAATGACCAGATGGACACTGTCGATAGGTTGACTGATGTCCAATCAGCGAATATCTGTTATAAAAGTAACACTAAAAATGCTGCGTGTCTTTTTTTTAGGCAATGTATATGTATCGATAGCTGTTGCTGCCATTAGAGCGGGGATGACATTGCTGGGTTGAGATAGTTCATAAATAACCAACCTGTAGTTAAAGTTGACAGGGATACTTCGGGAAGCCAAGTTCAGCAACTCACACTTCTGGACTTTAGGCAATGGGAAGCACACGTATTCTTCTACTTGAGGTGGCGATTTATCTCCCCTTAACACAATCACACGGACCTTCCTGATTTGTTTAGGACCTAAGAAAACATGGACAACATTATAACAGCAGAATGTATATTCATTCATTCAATAGCATGTCCCATAACAGCCTTCAGGACAACCTCTCGATCATAAGCAAGATGTCCCGTGTCCGATTCACCCATCTGGAGATCATCTGCCACATCCTGCACCCATCTTCTCTTTGGCCTTCCTCGTCTTCTCTTCTCGGGTATTTAGCCCTCCATTACTGTTCCCTCCAAATTTTCGTGACGTTTCAAGTGACCATAATATTTCAATTTTTTGTTTGTTTTATCGTCTTTAAAAGCCAACCTTCTTCAATATTCAGTTCTTGAAGCATGGATGCATTTGTTCTTTTCTTTATCCAAGATATTCTTAGAACTCTTCTATCACATGGATATTCAAAGACATGTATGCACTCTTCAGCTTGTTTAGTAAGTGAACAGGTTTCACATGCTTATGTTGCAGTGGGAAAGATACATGCTCTCAAAAATTTAATTATTATAGTTCTATCTGTCTCTCTTCACAATTTATTCAGTTGTTTTAGTCTTTGAAGAGCATTATACATTCATCGTTTAACATCTTTCATTGTGTCACCATTGTTCTTAATCAATCATCATCATCAAGTGCCGTGCCGGCTGGCGTAGGCGCTCATGGCTCTCCACAGATCTCGGTCTTTGGTGTTCTGGATCAACTCTGCTGATGATATTCTTCCATGCCACCGTCTCAGTCCGTCCAGCATCATTTCTCTTGGTCTGCCTCTGCCTCTCTTCCCCTCGATCTTTCCAGTTGTCACGATGTTCTCCAATGCCTCTCTTCTCATCACATGACCAAAGAAAGATGTTTGTCTCTTTCTTATTGTTGTATATAGTGTTCTAGTTTCATTAGTCTCTTTCAGGCAATCGTTGTTAGTTACTCTGGCAGTCCAAGGAATTCGCAACATTCGTCTTAAACACCACATCTCTGTTGCTTCTAAGTTCTTCCTAATTTGGTCATTTACATTCCAAGATTCGCTGCCATGCAGCAAAACTGGTTCTATAAAGCATTTTAGTACTCTCTTTCTTACATTCATTGATAGCGACTTATTGCATAAGATACTCTTCATTTTCTGAAATGCTGTCTTTGCCTGCCCGATTCTGCTCTTAAACTCTTTTGTACATCTTCCATCTGATGTTATAAGTGCCCCTAGGTATTTAAAATTATCCACTTGGTTGAGAATTTCCCCTTCTATTTCTATGTCACATTTTGGCGTCCCCATTTTCTTTGATATCACCATTGTTACTGTTTTCTTGATATTCAAGGACAGTCCTTTCTGTGCACTCTCTGTTACTACACTGTCCAACAATTGTTGTAGGTCTGTTGCATTATCCGCTACCAATAATGTGTCATCTGCATAGCGTATATTGTTTATATTATATCCTCCGATTAGTATTCCTGGCTTCTCTTTGATCTCTCTCATTATTACTTCGCTATACAGGGAGAAGAGATCGGGTGACAAGACACACCCCTGTCGTACTCCTAGCTTTATCTGTTCGTAACTACCCTCTTTATTTCCCATTTTAATTGCTGCTACTTGGTTCCAGTATATATTCTTTATCATTCTTAAATCTTTCCCATCAATGTTGATATGTTCCAACATTTTAATCAGCTCATCATGTTTTACTTTATCAAATGCCTTAGTATAATCTATGAAGCATAAATATATGTCTCTTTGTTTCTCTATTGATCTTTCTATTAGTGTTCGTAATATATATATTGCATTGTTTGTACCCTTTCCTTCCATAAAACCACACTGTTCTTCGCTTATTTCCATTTTTATTTTCTTTCTTGTTCTTCTCATTATAATGCTGATTAGAAGCTTAGTGACATGGTTTATGAGGTTAATTGTTGTCGTGTCCTCCTTTAAAGTGTCGTCCCTGGAGTGAGGAGATCCGACACCCACATTATAATATTATTTTTTTTTTTCCCCTCAATATTCTGGAGAATCCACCAGCTTCCGTCCAACACACTCCATCAGCCTATGGACACCTTTTCCTATCACTCTCACACTGTCGTACTATGCCCCCTTCTCATACTTCCCCAACGCAACATACTCAACAACTCTTACTTCTAGAAATTAATAAAGATTAATTTATTAAAATAAAAGTGTAACGTGTATGAGACGTGTATGCGAAGAAAATGTGTGACGTGTTCTATAAAGTGTAGAGAATCTGACTCTCAGACATCAGATCAGTCCGCTGATCACAGCAAAGATAGACCACAGCACGTTACGTCAGAACAAGTACGTCTCACCCGTTGCCGGAACCATCCTGCCGGATACTGCTTTGCTTCTGTAGACCTCTGGTAATCCCATTTCATGAACATGAGAAATAGACACCGGTGGTATGAACAGTTACTTATGGACCGGATTCACTCTACACAATGTCCGTTCCTAATGTTCTCTAACCAACTGCACAAGTTCTTTTCTAGTGTTTACACAGTTAGTAAAGTTAAGTGTTAGTCGACAGATCATCCTCGTTGCACATCGAACCATTCAGTCCGCAAGTGCTAATTACTAATGTTAATTGTTACTGTACTAACACTAGTTACTCTTAACCGGTTCTCGGTTCGTTACCACTGTTTAATGCTGTATGGTGCAACTGTAATCTTCACTATGTTGGGTGAATCAACCTCCCTCTAGCTTTTAATCACGTCTGTAAGCAATCTTTATTGATTGCCGAACTGGTGTTCTTCCGACTGGGATTTTCTTCCTTCCCAAAACTTTATTGAGCTTCCTTGGATCTGGTAGGAAACCTAGGATAGAAACAACACACCTGGTGATAGTACTAGTTCATGATTCTTTCGGCTGAGTGTAAGCCTATCACCTTGCCTAATGATCGTTAGCTAACTAGACTTAGTCATAGAGCAGATTAGCTACCCACCTAGAGTCGAATCAGGTTATGACAAAGAAAAAATCAGCAAACAGAATGTGGAACCCCTCCCACAAGGGACACCTACGGGAAATCCCAATTATCCCTCATTACTCAATTCTCAACTAGTAAAGCTTATCAACACTTCACTAATCTATTCTAGCTAACAGAGTCAAGTATCACTTCCCTACTCTAGCTAGTTTCCACTAACAGTGCTAATCATCACACTATAGTTTAACAAGGCTACTGCCTAAAGTAATTATAACGAATATATTATAATAGGTTATACCTTAAATGGCACCACTGCAGTCCTATCAATCATATCTACATCTGCCATTATAGGCACGTGTAAAATTAAGTCACTAATTAACACACGGTAGATATTATTTCCACTAGGCGCTGCCGTGCCCTGGCACTCTGACTAAAGCATAATTTCAAGTCCTCCCTAGCTGGTCCCAACTAGAGTTTATATGGCAAACTACCAAAGTTGTCCACGTGACTTTATCCTCTTCTCCCCCACACAGGTGTTATTTGGACATATCAACCATTTGCAAGGATCTATTTTTCCGGGCTTAAATCCTGTCAAAGTTGTCAGTAATTGTTAAGATTCTCAAAACAAGCCAGCGAATTTTATGACGACTTCCAACAAACAGTTGCAAATAACCCCGTCAAACTCTTCATGT
Organism: Cepaea nemoralis; assembly: GCA_014155875.1. Lineage (NCBI taxonomy): Eukaryota > Metazoa > Mollusca > Gastropoda > Stylommatophora > Helicidae > Cepaea > Cepaea nemoralis. Next base: position 46,530 of record JACEFZ010012093.1, read on the forward strand.
TCCGGAAACCAAGAATTGACATATGTACTGTTTTCTCCCTACTAAGTACTTCCGTTTTACATCTGCCATTGTGATCTCACGGCTTCCATCTGCATTCAAATGTTGACAAACTTGTCAATCTTCTGTTCCGTGGTGACAATATATGTGATTCTAACTGGTAATGAACTGCCAACTCGGTGTATCCCTTCCTTCTCACTCAACACCAAATGTGTAGATGGGCTGACCCCACTGCTTCCATTTACATTCAAATGTAGACAAACTAATCAAGGCGATGCCAGGACCTGTCACCATCAACACCGACCGTTCCAAATCCGTTATAGATGTACACGTGCAGCTACAAATATTGTCCTGAGATTTTGACATCCGCGGTGTTTTTCCAGTTAGTAAAATAATGGTGCTGAAAATACACGCCAAGCAAACGTCGGGAATATTTATCTGTTTAACTCATGGCAATCTCGCGACATAGGCCCCCTCTTAAGAGAGTAGTCCATCTCACTCTCCTCCACCATGAGTTAAATCCAGATAATTCATTCCTCTTCTGCAGGAGCTGGGTGTCTTGACAAGAAATCCGCTCCAACATTCTCCTTCCCAGGAATGTACTCTACTGTGAAATTATACGGTTGAAGTAACAACGACCACCGCATCAAACGTGCGTTGAGCTTCTGAGAAGTAGCCAGGAACATCAGGGGCTGATGATCCGACTGAACCCGAAACTTAACTCCATACAAATATGGCTGAAATTTTTGCACTGCCCATACGAGGGACAAGCATTCTCTCTCGACGGTTGAATAATTCCTCTCCGCCGGTAGAAGTTTCTTACTTGCGTATGCTACAGGTTTCAAAACCGAAGCATCGTCTTTTCCTTCCTGTAACAAAGCGGCTCCAATTCCAATCGCACTCGCATCTGTTCTCAACACAAATTGTTTGGAAAGGTCAGGGAGCTGTAATACAGGTTTGCTGACCAAGGCCTCCTTTAACTGACTATAGGCATTCTCACATTCTGGTGTCCAAATGATTTGATCCGGTAATCCCTTTTTCAAGGTTTCGGTCAACGGAGCTCCCAGTTCAGTGAAATGTGGGATAAATTTGTGGTAGAACCCACACAACGAGAGAAAAGATCGCACATCCTTCTTCGTTTTTGGCCTTGGTGCATTTCTGATTTTCTCCAGGTTCTTCTCTTCTGGAACAATGTGTCCTGGAGTGATGGTGTGACCTAGAAATTCCAGAGTCTGGTAACCAATCATGCACTTGGTTGGACGAGCAGTAAGCCCTGCTTCCTTGAGCCTATTAAACACTCTCTCCAAGGATTGTAAGTGGTCATCCAGGCTGTCACTGGAAATCAGAATATCATCCATAAATGAGATGATGGACGGATCCTGTAACGGATCTAGTAAAGTCCTCATCATGCGTGTAAACACACTAGGTGCATTGCTAAGTCCAAAGGGCATGACCTTAAATTCGTAGTGTCCACTGGGTGTACTGAAAGCTAACAGTGGTCGAATCTCCGGTTTGACTGGTATCTGATAGTACCCCCGACTCAGATCCACCTTTGAAAAGTACCGAGCCTTATGGAGCCTAGCGAATAGCTGAGTTGGATTCGGCAAAGGTTCCACCTGAAACTGTGTATGACTGTTCAGCAGTCGGTAATCTATACACAACCTGTGTTCTCCACTTGGTTTGCGTAACAAAACTACCCCCGCATTGTATGGGGATGTGGATGGTGCAATCACGTCATCCTCCAGCAATTTTTTTATTTCCTCCTCCAGGGCCTTTTCTTTAGAGAATGGCACTGGGTAAACCTTCTGACGAACCGGCTCCTGTGTGGTCAAAGTCATCTCAAACTCCACCAACCTCGTTCGTCCAGGTTTATCAGTCAGTATCTCCTTATGAGACTTGAGAACCTGGGTTATCCTTTCCCTCTCCTGGGAGGTCAGATCAGGGTTCACTTGTACATCCCTATAGGTTTCCTGGTGTACTAAGGGATATTCCCTACCCTCGCTGGTTCCCACTTCTGTCTCCACTGCAACTGCCATTGCCATGAGGTGAGCTGCCTTGTCTCCGGGTCTCTCTTCGTATTTCCGCAAGAGATTGATATGGAAAATCTTCGACTTTCCCCGGATCCGGATCTGATAGTTGGTTCTGGATATCACCCTTTCCACGGGAAATGGTCCTTGCCAACCTATCTCCAGTTTGTTGTTTCCCGTTGGGAGTAGCAACAAGACTTTATCTCCCACCTCTAGAGATCTTTCTTTAGACCTACGGTTGTAGTAAGCCGCATGTCTTTTCCTGGCCTTTTTCAAGTTTTGATTTGCCAGAGTCCATCCCTTGTGGAGTTTTTCTTTCAGTTCCTCCACGTATTTGTAGGATGAGATCACTTCTTCTGACGTCCCCTCTTCAGTCCAACTCCTCAACATGGCTTCCAACGGTCCTTTGATTGGACGACCAAACAGCAACGTAGCGGGTGGTAGTCCTGTTGAGCCATGAGGAACTTCCCGATAGGCAAAAAGTGCTGCTGGGATATATTCATCCCACCTATCAGGTTTTTCCTGCGCTAATTTCCTGAGCATTGTCATCAACGTGCCGTTGAAACGCTCTACTTGTCCATTGGCTTGAGGGTGGTAAGGGCTGGTATGTATGTGGTTAGAGTGAAACACCCTAAATACCTCCTCCATGAGTTTTCCACAAAACTGAGATCCATTGTCCGTCAGAATTTGATCCGGAAAGCCTAATCTGGTAAAGGCCTCCATCAGTGCGTCCGCCACTCTTTTCGAGTCAATCGTGGTCAACGGTATAGCCTCACCCCACATTGTACAGCAATCCACCATTGTGAGTATATACATGTTCCTCTTCCTAGTCCTGGGAAGTGGACCCACGATATCGATGGCTACCCTCTCGAAAGGAGAGTTCGTGATGGGCATCTCACCCAACATCACCGGTGCTGTCCAGTGTTTCGGTGCCACCCTCTGGCACTCAGGGCATGACTTCACATACCGACGCACATCATCTGTCATTCCCGGCCAATAGTAGTGGCAGGAAATCCGCTGCATGGTGGCGGCAATACCCATGTGTCCACTAAAGGAGATGGTATGCCCCATATGAAGAATCTGGGACCGATGAGCTTTCGGGACGACCAACTGACCGTATAGGTTGTCTCCCCTTCCTGCTCTCCTGTAGAGTATCCTATTCTTCATGTAGTACTGCCCCCGTCCTGGTGGATCAGCACTTTTCTGCAGCTTTTTGTAGCAAGGACGTAAAGTATCATCCTCACTCTGGGCAGTTCGTAGCTCCCCCGGCATTGGGTTAGTCACAATTGCGTCTGCCTCTTCCGTTTTCGCCTGAGAGCGAGTCTGCATTGCTCCCATATGAATAGGCTCCCTGGGCATTCCCAGAAAGCCATACCGGCAACCTAGGATGACTGGAAAAATGGGATCGGTCAATACAGCGGCCTTGATGGTGCCGGTGACGTACCTTGACCGAATCTCCACATTAGCAATGGGCAACTTCATGGTTACAGCACTCTTCTGTGCAGGCTGTATATCCAATGTTTCACCTGTGAATTGTTCTGGATGTACTAGATCCGCAGAAATCACGGCCTCCCCGTCCAGTCCTGTGTCGTATAAACACTCCACTTGACGACCGTTAACCTCTACCAATTCCACTACAGGTGGTTTCTCCTGGTCTGGAGTCTCTTCCTCGGCCTCGACCTGTTCGGTGGGCTCCACCTTAGGTTTCCCTGAGCACACGACGAATTGAGTGTCTCCTGACTTTCCCCTGCAGTCAATAGCATTGTGCGTGTTTGACTTGCATTCGTTGCACCATTTCCCTGTCCTAGATTTTCTATTGTCGGACTTGAATGAGCTCTCCTGGTGGCGAGCTTCCTTGTTGACCTTGGCATTTTCCGTGACAACCTCCTTGGAAGTCACTTGACATGCTGCAAAATGAGGGTTCTTAGCCTTCGATTTGCAGTCCCTCGTATTGTGAGAGGGTGACTTACAAATTGAACACCACTTCTCCGACCACGGTCGTTTAGGTGTAGAGCTTGAGGTGCTCTTGCTTCCCTCCTTCTTCTTCTCTGAACTATCCTCTGATTTTTTCACATAAGGTTCCCACTTTTTTGTTCCTGAGTTTTTGGCTTTCTTCTTGTCATGTTTCTCTTGACTTTTGGTGTTGGTGGAAAGGTTTTCCCCTGCCTCCCCATGTACCTCGACGAACCGTTCTGCTAATTTATTCACGAGGTCAATACGTTCCGCTCCTTGTTCTCCCAGGAACGTCCTGAGAGGTTTAGACATTTGCTTCTTCAGCTGGTCGACCACCATGAGCTCTTCCAGACTCTCATAGTCATGTGCGAACCCAGCCAAATCCATCCACTTATGGAGATAAGATTTAAGACGCAAACTGTAGGCGGCAAACAACTCTCCCGGTTCTCGTTTCGCTGCTCGAAATTTTTTCCAGTAGGTATGCGATGTAACCTCGAATCGTTTCAGCAGAGCCGTCTTTAACTCATCATAATTGTTCTCATGTCCTGGTGGCAGGCGAGTATAAACCTCGTATCCTGTCCCGCGTAATCCCTGGGATAGCTTAAGATTCCATTTGTTACGCTCCAGACCCATAGCAACTGACATAGCCTCGAAGCGTTGAAGGTATTGATCAATCTTCTCTTTGTCCTCCTCGTAGACCGCTAAAGGAAACTTCATAGCATGGTACCCATGTCCACCTACTGGTGTTGATCCTGGGATGGAGGAACCTCCAACTGCTCCCTCAGTTTCTCCATTAGATTGACTCTTCAACTCGAGTTCCCTCATCCGGTACTCGTGCTCCCTTTTCTGTGCTTCCTGTTCAGCTTCTAATTTCCTAGCTGCTTGCTCAGCTTCAAATTTCCTAGCTGCTTGCTCAGCTTCCAATTTCCTAGCTGCTTGCTCAGCTTCCAATTTCTTAGCTGCTTGTTCCAACTCCATCCTTCTCAATTCCAGCTCGGCCTTTCGATCATCCCTTTCTGCTTGACGATACTCTCTCTCCACTTCCTGTATGTAATCCGTTAGAGCAGACCCCGCCAATCCCATTTCTTCCCCCCTTTCCTTTAATTCTAACGTGCTAAGTTTAGGGGTGGCCATTATACAGAGAGGTAAGCTAGCAGGTCTAGTACAATATAACTGCAAATTACTATACCGATATATGAACAAGTACTATAAATCTCGATATTACCACACACAGTACATTCACTCAGTGACAAGAGTAGAATCAGGACCACAGACCTATGCAGACGTGTGAAGTGTGAACAGGTAAGATATTAATCCTAACCCCTATCCACATTCACTCTAGCTGGATTCTCCAAAATGATATCTCCCTCTTATAACTAAGGATCCCGTGTCAAAAGACCCCGTTGTCAGAAGATCCCCCTGTCAAACGTTCCTGCTTGCAGGAGATCTCGCTGTCCAAGGATTCCGTTTACGGGAGATCCCGCTGTCCAAGGATCCCGTTTACGAGAGATCTCGTTGTCCAAAGATCACGTTTACGATAGATCCCACTGTCCAAATATCACGTTTACGAGAGATCCCACTGTCCAAATATCCCGGACGAGCCCCCAATAATGTCGTGTCCTCCTTTAAAGTGTCGTCCCTGGAGTGAGGAGATCCGACACCCACATTATAATATTATTTTTTTTTTTCCCTCAATATTCTGGAGAATCCACCAGCTTCCGTCCAACACACTCCATCAGCCTATGGACACCTTTTCCTATCACTCTCACACTGTCGTACTATGCCCCCTTCTCATACTTCCCCAACGCAACATACTCAACAACTCTTACTTCTAGAAATTAATAAAGATTAATTTATTAAAATAAAAGTGTAACGTGTATGAGACGTGTATGCGAAGAAAATGTGTGACGTGTTCTATAAAGTGTAGAGAATCTGACTCTCAGACATCAGATCAGTCCGCTGATCACAGCAAAGATAGACCACAGCACGTTACGTCAGAACAAGTACGTCTCACCCGTTGCCGGAACCATCCTGCCGGATACTGCTTTGCTTCTGTAGACCTCTGGTAATCCCATTTCATGAACATGAGAAATAGACACCGGTGGTATGAACAGTTACTTATGGACCGGATTCACTCTACACAATGTCCGTTCCTAATGTTCTCTAACCAACTGCACAAGTTCTTTTCTAGTGTTTACACAGTTAGTAAAGTTAAGTGTTAGTCGACAGATCATCCTCGTTGCACATCGAACCATTCAGTCCGCAAGTGCTAATTACTAATGTTAATTGTTACTGTACTAACACTAGTTACTCTTAACCGGTTCTCGGTTCGTTACCACTGTTTAATGCTGTATGGTGCAACTGTAATCTTCACTATGTTGGGTGAATCAACCTCCCTCTAGCTTTTAATCACGTCTGTAAGCAATCTTTATTGATTGCCGAACTGGTGTTCTTCCGACTGGGATTTTCTTCCTTCCCAAAACTTTATTGAGCTTCCTTGGATCTGGTAGGGAACCTAGGATAGAAACAACACACCTGGTGATAGTACTAGTTCATGATTCTTTCGGCTGAGTGTAAGCCTATCACCTTGCCTAATGATCGTTAGCTAACTAGACTTAGTCATAGAGCAGATTAGCTACCCACCTAGAGTCGAATCAGGTTATGACAAAGAAAAAATCAGCAAACAGAATGTGGAACCCCTCCCACAAGGGACACCTACGGGAAATCCCAATTATCCCTCATTACTCAATTCTCAACTAGTAAAGCTTATCAACACTTCACTAATCTATTCTAGCTAACAGAGTCAAGTATCACTTCCCTACTCTAGCTAGTTTCCACTAACAGTGCTAATCATCACACTATAGTTTAACAAGGCTACTGCCTAAAGTAATTATAACGAATATATTATAATAGGTTATACCTTAAATGGCACCACTGCAGTCCTATCAATCATATCTACATCTGCCATTATAGGCACGTGTAAAATTAAGTCACTAATTAACACACGGTAGATATTATTTCCACTAGGCGCTGCCGTGCCCTGGCACTCTGACTAAAGCATAATTTCAAGTCCTCCCTAGCTGGTCCCAACTAGAGTTTATATGGCAAACTACCAAAGTTGTCCACGTGACTTTATCCTCTTCTCCCCCACACAGGTGTTATTTGGACATATCAACCATTTGCAAGGATCTATTTTTCCGGGCTTAAATCCTGTCAAAGTTGTCAGTAATTGTTAAGATTCTCAAACAAGCCAGCGAATTTTATGACGACTTCCAACAAACAGTTGCAAATAACCCCGTCAAACTCTTCATGTTCCGGAAACCAAGAATTGACATATGTACTGTTTTCTCCCTACTAAGTACTTCCGTTTTACATCTGCCATTGTGATCTCACGGCTTCCATCTGCATTCAAATGTTGACAAACTTGTCAATCTTCTGTTCCGTGGTGACAATATATGTGATTCTAACTGGTAATGAACTGCCAACTCGGTGTATCCCTTCCTTCTCACTCAACACCAAATGTGTAGATGGGCTGACCCCACTGCTTCCATTTACATTCAAATGTAGACAAACTAATCAAGGCGATGCCAGGACCTGTCACCATCAACACCGACCGTTCCAAATCCGTTATAGATGTACACGTGCAGCTACAAATATTGTCCTGAGATTTTGACATCCGCGGTGTTTTTCCAGTTAGTAAAATAATGGTGCTGAAAATACACGCCAAGCAAACGTCGGGAATATTTATCTGTTTAACTCATGGCAATCTCGCGACAATTGTACGAAAATCTTCGCATCCAAGTGTTCCTGGTCTCTTTGGTTTTGCTATAAATACAGATTTATAGCTGTTGTAACTGTTGTAAATATCATTCAGCATTTTGGTTAAAATATCTACTCCAAATTCTCCCAATACTTCTAATTCTTCTACTGTGATTTCATCTGGCCCAGCTGTTTTTCCTTTTCTTAATCAATGACCCAAGATATTCGAAATTTTCCACAACCTCAAATTTTACATATTAACATATATTTCTTTCTCCACAGTAGTTTTATCTATATGCATTATCTTTGTGTTTGCTATGTTAAGATATAAGTTGTGATTTTCACTATTCAATTGGATTGAGGTTATTACGTTTGCTATACCATTCTGTGTTGTGGGTAGCAATACTGTATCATCAGCATATCGAATCTCTGGTATTTCATGACCACCGATATTTAGGGCATCATATTGCTCCCAGGTTATATCATCTCTGACATTTATCATTATAATTTCGGCGTACAGGTTAAAGAAATAGGGGGACTGCTCATATTCATCATGATTTCTAAAGTCTCTGATGTTGTACACAGTCAAATGGCACACAACATGAGAATAGGTTTACATTAAATTCTCCTCACTCCTCTATTATTAAACGCATGTTGAATACGTGATCTCTTGTTCCTCTCTTCCTTGTCTAAATCCAGCTTGAACCACGTTAATTTCTTTTTCCATTTTCTTACGAAGTCTTCCCATCATGAATTTTAGTGGAATTTTACTTGCATGACTGATTAGGCCAACTGTTCTATAGTTGGTTCCTACTTTCAGGTTGACCTGTTTTGGTATTGGAATGAAGATAGTTCTCTTCGAATCTTTTGGCCAGTATGTATATAGTTCATAGTTAATGCGCATGTAAGTAGCTTCAGTTTAAAAAAAAAAAAATTGTAAATATGCAAGAGGCGTGCTTTCAAAATATTCACAGTAAATTCGTTACTCAGGATGATTGAAATAGGCTGCAATCATCTATATGTGGCTTTGTCCAGTAGTTTAGTGTGTGAGGGTTCAATCACACATCTATATGTGGCTTTGTCCAGTAGTTCAGTGTGTGAGGGTTCAATCACACATCTATATGTGGCTTTGTCCAGTAGTTCAGTGTGTGAGGGTTCAATCACACATCTATATGTGGCTTTGTCCAGTAGTTCAGTGTGTGAGGGTTCAATCACACATCTATATGTGGCTTTGTCCAGTAGTTCAGTGTGTGAGGGTTCAATCACACATCTATATGTGGCTTTGTCCAGTAGTTCAGTGTGTGAGGGTTCAATCACACATCTATATGTGGCTTTGTCCAGTAGTTCAGTGTGTGAGGGTTCAATCACACATCTATATGTGGCTTTGTCCAGTAGTTCAGTGTGTGAGGGTTCAATCACACATCTATATGTGGCTTTGTCCAGTAGTTCAGTGTGCGAGGGTTCAATCAATTACTGGTGTATCTGTTAGCGTTGAATGACACACCTTCCATCTGTAGTGCCTGTAATGAAAATCTGACCTCGTCAGTGTTAATGATATGTGTTTCTGTGTTTCAAATGTGTCAATAACTATTACGTAGGATTGGTATTTCCAACAACCACTGGCCTTCACCGTATTGTTTTGGTAGTGTTGACAACCCCACAACTGCTCTTATGTTTAAGTCTGTTTTCTTTGCATCACATTTGTAAAGTATTTTACAAGATTACATGTCTTTTTCCCCATCTAAGCCCAAAGACTTTGCAAAGAGTGCAAGTGGGGCATGTGCAAGTCAGCGACTATTTGTTGTACTTACACACGGCACTAAGTATAATAATTTAATAACATGTTTAGGCATTGTTCTTTCTCTAATCCCCAAGACAACAGAATACAGGCAGATCCGAAACTAACAGAGAAGATAATTAAAGACGAAGATGAATGTATGTTATTGAAGTGAAATAAAATATATTAGTAAGAGAACAGATATATTCAACAAGAATGTAACACGAATGAAGATTGTCTATTAAGGCAACTAAAATTGAGGACGAAGGAATTATCTGGGCGTGTTAAGTGACGCGAGCGTCTGAAAAAAGATGATCATGGAGGGAAGTATACCGGGAGGAGGGTGGGATATGACAAGAGAAGACAACGTTATTAATGGATTGGGGGGGGGGGGGGGCAAGACTGTCTGCACAGTCTGCACAAGACAAACTCTTGGATGTAGATAATTATAGTGAATAATATGGGAGAGACGTGAAAGAGGACAATATAGTTGCGTTCTAGGAATTTTTGCTTCACTAGGTAATCAGAGGACATTGCAACATTCAATTTAATTTACCTTTTTTGTCCAGGTATCTTAAGATTTCGGCCTTCGGGGGAAGAAGCAGGTCAGCTGTGAATATGTAACTGCTGGAGATGGTGGCATTCTCGGGGCTGGCAGCTCTGATGTCTGAGTCACGTTCCAGAAAGGCCCTCAACTGTTTTATATGAATAACCGTGTCACGGTGATATTAGCTTGTCCAGTGTTTTATTTTCTTAATTAAGGCAACTTTTATGAGGTAAGTATAGCATAGACATATTGCCTAGTATAATAACATGCCTGTAATATGCACATTGAGTACCACATACAATATGTTCATTGTCAATGATGGCGTCCCATACCTGCCAGTATCAGGACCAGTCCCATACCGACTAGTGACAGGACCTGCCCCATACCGACCAGTGACAGGACCAGTCCCATACCGACTAGTGACAGGACCTGCCCCATACCGACCAGTGACAGGACCAGTCCCATACCGACCAGTGACAGGACCAGTCCCATACCGACCAGTGACAGGACCAGTCCCATACCGACCAGTGAAAGGACCAGTCCCATAACGACTAGTGAGAGGACCTGCCCCATACCGACCAGTGACAGGACCTGCCCCATACCGACCAGTGACAGGACCTGCCCCATACCGACCAGTGACAGGACCTGCCCCATACCGACCAGTGACAGGACCTGCCCCATACCGACCAGTGACAGGACCAGTCCCATACCGACCAGTGACAGGACCAGTCCCATACCGACCAGTGACAGGACCTGTCCCATACCGACCAGTGACAGGACCTGCCCCATACCGACCAGTGACAGGACCAGTCCCATACCGACCAGTGACAGGACCAGTCCCATACCGACCAGTGAAAGGACCAGTCCCATAACGACTAGTGAGAGGACCTGCCCCATACCGACCAGTGACAGGACCTGCCCCATACCGACCAGTGACAGGACCTGCCCCATACCGACCAGTGACAGGACCTGCCCCATACCGACCAGTGACAGGACCTGCCCCATACCGACCAGTGACAGGACCAGTCCCATACCGACCAGTGACAGGACCAGTCCCATACCGACCAGTGACAGGACCAGTCCCATACCGACCAGTGACAGGACCAGTCCCATACCGACCAGTGACAAGTCCAGTCCCATACCGACCAGTGACAGGACCATGTCCCATACCGACCAGTGACATGACCAGTCCCATACCGACCAGTGACAGGACCAGGCTGAGAGTTCACACTGACCAATACTTTGAGACTCGGGAGTCTCCGTGGCGAAGTAGTCAAGCCGTCTGCCTCGTGCTCCGAAGGAATGTGGGTTCGCTTCCAGGTTACGACTTTCGGTTCTCGGGTGCATTTTTCTAGGAGACTCATGGGGGTCGTCACCGGAGCTACGGAGTTCATGCTTTGTGCGATGCTTTCGGCAGATCATCCTGCCGAAAGAGACTTAGTCATATGAGATATGAGATAAATGTCGGGGAAATGAAGCCGATCCTCTCGACTTGTAAGGCTTTTTAAAGCCGTGTTAATACTTTGGAAGCCTGTGCGTAGTTCAGAGAGTAGACGGCCCGGGTGTACAGTCTGTATAAATCTCCAATACTCGCCATACTTCACAGCAGATGTGCAGTCGCAGTATCGGTTTTACGCTATCGGAGTTCACAAAAGTCCTCACTTGACCGCCAAGCGACCCATCCGCCTGCGCTTAACCGTGTTCAACGTCCAAGAGATTCCTAAAGTTGGCAACGTGTGGGCAGGCAATTCGAGTTTTCCGTCTTTATTCGAGCAGGCTAGACGTTCGACACACTACGTCATGATCACTAGAGAGCAAACCATCATGTCCTTATTCATGAAGACAGTTAATTAATACACACACACACGTATTGTTTGGCGCGTCTAGAAGTTGGGGTTAGAAATATCGACTAGAGGAAGCACTAGACAACATACACATTGAAAGCTATAGTTACATACCGGGATTCAAACCATCCATCCATCATGTGCCATGCCGATAAGCGTGGGGGGTCATGTTTTGCCATCTCACTCGATCACCGGAGTCGTGGATCAGCACCGTGTTTCTGTCTCGACCATGCCACGTGACCAAGCCATCCAGGTATTTACTTCTAAGTCTTCCCCTTGGTCTCTACCCTTCGATCTTGCCAGTTGTCACCAAGTTCTCCAATTCATTTCTTCTCACAACATGCCCATACAATTTTGACTGTCAACGTCTGATGTCTCTAATCAGTTGAATATCAGTTGATATTCAACACTTTTAAACATTGAAGCCAGTTCGTCTAGATGTTGGTGTAATTGAATTTCCATACAAATGATATTTAACACTTTTACAATAAAGAGAGAGAGAGAGACATTTGGGAAAAGAACACAATGTCCAATCATACCTGTCGTAGCTCGCTTATAGTAATATTCCCGAAACGGCCCTGGATTCCTAGGCTCTCTGAGATCGACAATGTTTTTGTTTGTTTTGTCACATCCGCAGACTTGAGTCTTGTTTCCCGTGTATTTGTCTATAGAGATGTCAATGGTCACGCAGAAGCTCCACGTCAGGAGCAGAATAACAGCAGCAAAAGACATTATAGGCACACAACTGCCCACCAGGTAATCAGCCCACCAGGCAATCAACCCACCAGGCAATCAGACCACCCTGGCAATCAGTCCACAAAGCAATCAGCCCACCAGGAAATCAGCCCATCAATCAACCAGGAAATGGATCCGCCAGGCAGTCAGTAAGGGTCCTCAAATTACAGTAACCTCAAATTACAGGATAGAGAACCAAAGAACATATTGTTAACCACAGTTTAAGCGCCCATCTGGAAAAAGTTATCGTCACACTGAGCACATGCATTCACTAACATACAGTAAGTTATCACTACACTGAGCTCATGCATTCACTAATATACATACTCTTATCATCACACTGAGCACATTCATTCTCTAACATACATACTGATATCATCACACTGAGCACATTCATTCACTAACATACATAATGTTATCATCACAATGATCATAAACCATGCACTAGCATGCATAATGTTATCACCACAATGATCACATACATACACTGACATACATCATATTATCACCACGATGATCACATACATTCACTAACATACATAATGTTATCACCACAATGATCACATACATACACTGACATACATCATATTATCACCACAATGATCACATACATACACTGACATACATCATATTATCACCACAATGATCACATACATACACTGACATACATCATATTATCACCACAATGATCACATACATACACTGACATACATCATATTATCACCACAATGATCACATACATACACTGACATACATCATATTATCACCACAATGATCACATACATACACTGACATACATCATATTATCGCCACAATGATCACATACATACACTAACATACATAATGTTATCACCACAATGATCACATACATACACTGACATACATCATATTATCACCACAAGGATCACATACATACACTGACATACATCATATTATCGCCACAATGATCACATACATACACTAACATACATACTGTTATCACCACAATGATCACATGCATACACTGACATACATACTGTTATCACCACAATGATCACATACATACACTGACATACATACTGTTATCACCACAATGATCACATACATTCACTGACATACATACTGTTATCACCACAATGATCACATACATACACTGACATACATCATATTATCACCACAATGATCACATACATACACGGACATACATCATATTATCGCCACAATGATCACATACATACACTAACATACATACTGTTATCACCACAATGCTCATATACATACACTGACATACATCATATTATCACCACAATGATCACATACATACACTGACATACATCATATTATCGCCACAATGATCACATACATACACTGACATACATCATATTATGGCCACAATGATCACATACATACACTAACATACTTAACGTTATCACCACAATGATCACATACGTACATTGATATACATCATATTATCACCACAATGATCACATACATACACTGACATACATACTGTTATCACCACAATGATCACATACATACACTGACATACATCATATTATCACCACAATGATCACATACATACACTGACATACATCATATTATCACCACAATGATCACATACATACACTGACATACATCATATTATCACCACAATGATCACATACATACACTGACATACATCATATTATCACCACAATGATCACATACATACACTGACATTCATCATATTATCACCACAATGATCACATACATACACTGACATACATCATATTATCACCACAATGATCACATACATACACTGACATACATCATATTATCGCCACAATGATCACATACATACACTAACATACATCATATTATCACCACAATGAGAACATACATACACTGACATACATACTGTTATCACCACAATGATCATATACATACACTGACATACATCATATTATCACCACAATGATCACATACATACACTGACATATATCATATTATCACCACAATGATCACATACATACACTGATATACATAATATTATCGCCACAATGATCACATACATACACTAACATACATACTGTTATCACTACAATGATCACATACATACACTGACATACATCATATTATCGCCACAATGATGACATACATACACTGACATACATACTGTTATCACCACAATGATCACATACATACACTAACATACATACTGTTATCACCACAATGATCACATACATACACTGACATACATCATATTATCGCCACAATGATCACATACATACACTAACATACATACTGTTATCACCACAATGATCACATACATACACCGACATACATCATATTATCACCACAATGATTACATACATACACTGACATACATAGTGTTATCACCACAATGATCACATACATACACTGACATACATCATATGATCACCACAATGATCACATACATACACTGACATACATCATATTATCACCACAATGATCACATACATACACTGACATACATCATATTATCGCCACAATGATCACATACATACACTAACATACATACTGTTATCACCACAATGATCACATACTTACACTGACATAAATCATATTATCGCCACAATGATCACATACATACACTAACATACATACTCTTATCACCACAATGATCTCATACATACACTGACATACATCATACTATCACCACAATGATCACATACATACACTGACATACATCATACTATCACCACAATGATCACATACATACACTGACATACATCATATTATCACCACAATGATCACATACATACACTGACATACATCATATTATCACCACAATGATCACATACATACACTGACATACATCATATTATCACCACAATGATCACATACATACACTGACATACATCATGTTATCACCACAATGATCACATACATACACTGACATACATCATATTATCACCACAATGATCACATACATACACGGACATACATCATATTATCGCCACAATGATCACATACATACACTAACATACATACTGTTATCACCACAATGCTCATATACATACACTGACATACATCATATTATCACCACAATGATCACATACATACACTGACATACATCATATTATCGCCACAATGATCACATACATACACTGACATACATCATATTATGGCCACAATGATCACATACATACACTAACATACTTAACGTTATCACCACAATGATCACATACATACATTGATATACATCATATTATCACCGCAATGATCACATACATACACTGACATACATACTGTTATCACCACAATGATCACATACATACACTGACATACATCATATTATCACCACAATGATCACATACATACACTGACAT